>UELV01038976.1:2627-13147 GCA_900490015.1 Megastigmus stigmatizans
AAATTTATTTTGTAACAAAACAAAAATTACACAGAGAGAGAGAGAGAATAAAGCATTCGTACACCCACAAGTAAATCCCCCACCTGTACCTAAGGCAGCAGCAGCAGCTCCTTCTTTTTTTATTCCCCATTCTCTTACGTTTTTCACGATTATAACGGTCGGATCGTAAAGTTTTGCAAGCAGCAGCTTCGCACGCGGGACTCCTCACTCGTCGCTCACACGTCGTAAAATGAGTCTTACTCTCTCTCTCTCTCTCTTTGCCCCCTCCTCCTCTCTCTTTTATTCTAGTTCGCGTAGAAGCTTCTCCTTTACCCGGATACCGTCTAATATTATAAGCGCGAGGACGAGGCGACGAGATAGCGAGGCGCGTTATGTGATATACCGCTTTTTATGCATCGCTCATGTAGGTGTCGTATATATAGTGCAAGGGGAAGATAGAGAGAAGACTTGGGAAAGTTAAGGGACTCTTCGCAGCAGAGTGAGAACGTCTCGTGGTGTTAGTTTACGCGCGTACGAAATTACGATTTCGGCGTTGAATTTTGTTACGTTTGCTTCCAAGTCAAACCCGTTTTCTTTTGTTTGATTACATTTTGCCGTTGGTCGCGTTTAAAAACAGTTGATACACTTTGTAATCAAGTCGAAGCATTACAAGTTCAAGATGTGTAGTTGTACCTTTTAATTAGATTCTTATATAGCTTTTTACGGTGAATCGATTGAATTGAAATTTCGTTCTCAATGCAAGTACTTTCCCAATACTTTTCCACGCTTATCCCTCAAGAATCCCTCGCGCCATAACCCATCGTATAACGAACGAGCAAACATCGGTAGCGTGGCATAAAAGCCTCGCTCGCCTCTACACATCCATAATTCATAAAATAAAGCGTATAGCCGCAAGATTGCGCGCTTTTATATACGCACAGAGTTTCTGGGCATCACCGCGCCGATCGTTCGTCGCAGATTAAACCCTCAAAGTGCTCTAGCGCGCCTGCAGCTTTACAGCAGCTTGCGCGCGCCTTGATGAGCCGCCGCCGCCGTTACCGAGGTCGATATCTGACGCGGGGTCGAGCGATCGCCGCTGCGCCTTTTTGTGTGCCGCGCTGCACAAGAGAAGGAGAGCGTAATGATAATCAATCGAGCGCAATTACGGTATGCGGTTTTGCTCCGGCGGAAGGAGAATAAGAAAATCCGCGAGAGAGAGAGAGAGACTCCCTTGCGCTCATATATATATATATATATATATATATACACACACTTTTGCTTCCGTTCGAGTTCGGTGCTGTAAATTCGATGTTGCGGCCGCGATGCCGCGCGATCGGAACTTTGTGTGTGCAGCTCCCGAAGCCGAATAATTGGAAGCGCTGCTGCTGATGCTGATGCGAGCATTCACCTTTTTTTTTCTTCTCTTTTTAACGTGGGATTAATAGCGAATCGTAACTGATAGTCGAGTTATTTTAGCGTTTTTTTTTTTAATTTTTAAATATCTTTGAAAAGTCGTGTAAGCTGTTATTACATGGGCTGCTGACAGTATATCGAATCGATTCTTTAAAAAATTCATTTATTTTATGCAAAGAGGAATGAGTTCTCTACTGGATATGAATCTCTACAATAACCCAGCATTTTAAATATTCTGGATTACCGAAAGATAAACATAGTTTTTAACCATTTTCTCAACAGTTGAATTCGTACGTTTTTAACAAATATTACTGTTAGAAAAATGTTTAGCCTAATGCTTCTTGTTCTAGTAATTTTTTTTTTTTTTTTTTTTTCTATTAGCTACGAATTTGGATTTATCACACCAAACACAAAAAATTCTACTCTAGAACTTAACAATTTTTTGTACAATAACAACTCATTTAAAATTATATTAATAAATAAAACACAAAAAACTTAAATTCAAGATCGATGCTCATATCAAACTGAACCCCATCTAATTTATCCAAGCTGAACCATTTTGCAACATCAGCATCGCTTCCCTATATCAGACATACTCTCCAATAACGATTTTAAAATCGGCCCATAAGCACTCGTTCCACTTTGCCCCCTATATACCGCGCATCACTGAAGCTTTCTCCACTCTCTTTTTTTTTTAATCTCTTCATCCTGTCGATCAACTCGGCTCGCTCTTCCTCGTTCCTGACGCGCGGCAGACTTGGCCGGTGCGATTATCCGCGGCGCGCGTATAATGTTTCCTGTGTGAACCGCGATCGTGACAGGTCGACGCCGATATTAACCGATGCGTCATTATAAGGCCGCAAGAAAAACGAACGATGCGCGCGGCTAGATTTTTCCGTTAGAGAGAAAGAAAAAAGTCGTAATACCTCCGAAGCGATTATCGTTTTTGTTGGGGGGTAGGTACGAACTGTCGATGCCGCGATTCTTTTTGCCTAATGAAATTAATTCGCGGATCAAGAAAATTGCAGTAGCAACAAGCATTTGGTATTTATGGCTTTTGTTTATACGTAATCGTTCTATTATGTACTGCTACGTTAAATTTTCTAATGCAGATTTGCATTTTAGTCAGGATGGCAGAGGATAAAAAAAATCATTTTAAGAAAAACACGCAAATTTAGCACCTTTTTTAGTTTTTGCTCAATTATTTGTAAACTATTAATTTTATCAAAGAAGTCTGGTGCGAAAGTTGTTCATAATTAAATTTTACACTAGGATGGGGTTTTTAAAATGTATAGAAAATTGTTTTTTGTATCTCAACAACGTTGTGAAACAACAGTAAAATTCAAATTCAAATTTCACTAAACACAAGAGCTTTTACATATAGGGAAGATGCACCTATTTAGGTATAAATGCTATAGTTGCGGCTATGTTTTAAGATTCTATTTGAAAAATATAATATGTGCAGTTGAATGGCAATTAAATTGAATAAATCAATTGATGTAATAGTATATTAATTTATTATAAAGAATTTTCTAAACAAATTGTCCACAACTAGCTATTGGTAGTATTACACTAAGATAGTATACCATCTTGGTACTAACACCAAACCGGTAAAACAAGTAAAATTTTTTTTTTTTTACAAAAATCTAAAAATTAATCTTTTATTTGAAACTATCAAGCTCTAAAGCAATTGTTTTAAAAGGTTAAGCCCCATCAATCTAAAAAGTCAATCATTATTAAATGAAAAAGAGAAACATTATGCATCTTTTTTTATCGTTTAAGTTTGCCCTGTGATGTAACGATCAGCAATAATTTTCTCCATTAACATCTGTTCTATAACTCAGTGGGGTTAAGAAACCAAAAATTAGCAAATTCCTCGAGCCCGATTTTTACACACCAAACTCATTGTCATCTTTTTGCCGGTCTATAACCATTTTTAATAGCAAGTAAACATCGTCACTGTTCGTAAATTTCGCATATATAAAAAATGCAAATTCGCCCGCAGAAATTCCTGGTATAGCGTCGAGCGCGTGCCCATATAGCAAATTACGCATTATGCATAACACGCGAAAATGGCTTTTTAAACAGAACATCTATATCGCGATGCGACGATGGAAGAGATTCTCGCAAGCATGCATGAGTATCTCGAGAAGCACCCGAATTAAGCGCAATCTTCCATTCGCTCGTGCTAAGCATGCATAATAAGAAATCGGTCGCGTATGCAGTCGCGTTCGTCGCCTCTCTCTCTCTCTCTCTCTCTCTCTCTCTGTTTCTCTTTCCTCTCTACTTGCTGTTTTCGATACATCTTTATAGGTTATAGAAAAAAGGTCCAGAGGCAGGGGGACGTCCACCCGCGGCGACTGACGAGACGATGAAAAGGGACGAAAAAGTCGCGTCGCCGCGGCCGGTATGGACTAAGATGTGGAGTTCGTCGAAGAGATAAAGGAGACAAAGGAGCTGGACTCGCAATAAGAATAATATGATTAGGGTTGCTAAGTTGAACGACTTTCCTTTGTTTGAAAATTAACCTTCTCTGGGTGCTTAATTCCAACCAATTGAGTTATAATTTACTTATGTATTTATTTAATGTTTATACGAGCGAAATGTCCTTTATGTATGAAATAACAAATTGGTCGGAAGAAATTATCGTTAGAACGGCAAGCAAATGGAGTTATAGAATATAACAAAATAAAGTTTTAATTTTTTTAAAGGGGCATGCGTTCTAATAAATATAGTTTCAAGTAACCTGTACTTCATGTGGTAAACAATCATATGAATACTTATGTATTCATAAATCCACGGGCTTTTCATTTTAGGCAGTTTAAACGTTTTCTAGTTGACAAAAAAAAAACAAATCGAGAAAAAGAAGCTTGCATTATTTTGTATTTATACAAATCGCATATGATAAAGCTTTGCGCAAATAAACAACTTCACTTCGTGCAATTCAAATAATTAGTTGTAATTTTATAGGCAAATAAAAGATGGTATTTAGGCAAGAATTTCTTGTTATAGAGTTATAATTAGCTTAATCGATGTTTTCAACATATTGCTTTGCACACACTGTATAGAATTAATACAGTTTTCTTGAAATTACACCACATTTAAATGTAATCGCGTACTTTCAAGCTTGAAATTTTGCGAGAATAGCGTGAAACAAAGTTTGCTTCCTTAATACACTCGTGCAGCATCAAATTAGTGTCATTGTACAAGTAATAAAATAAAACAGAGCATTACACCTGGCCAACAGCCTGCACAAAAAACACCGCGTGAATACCTCATCGAAAAGTCTCATTGAGGGCCATTCGCCGCAGAAGGAACATTCTCTTGAAAGCTCGTGTACATCAATTTTCGCAATCATCACTCGCAATTTCGTTATACACATTTAATACGCGCGTCCCAAGATTACACATATCACGCTATGTAATTACAAAGCGTCTCTTTTCCCTCACCAACAGGAAAAGTAAAAAAAAAAGTAAGCTCATGCCACGCAAACCGAAACGAGGCGCGCGCGCGCGCGCCAAAGTCGCAAAGTCAAACTTAAATACTCGTGAGATAGATGGTTGCAAAAATAATAATAATAATAATGATACCGCGCTGCCGATTATTTTGCGATCGTGTAACCAATGAAAATTACACCGCGCAGAGCAGCAGAAGCGACTGGAGGAGAGAAAGACGCGGCCTCATTATGCGAACGATTTACGCTGAGTTAACAACTCTGCAGCGGCCCGCATCTCTTCTTCCGAGTCTCTTGCGCGCGGCGTCACAGGTACGCGCACGCCACTGTTTAATAATATTGAAAAAAAGCACGCGCGCCTCTCTGTACCCGGTTCTTTCTTTTTTTCAGGGGGCAGCTCCGCAACGCTTATACTTTGTAATTTCGCGTGCACGCAATCTCACGCAGTGCTGCTGCCGCCGCTGCTGCTGCTGCTGGTCGTCTTTCTGCCGCGGTATTATGCATCGCGAGCCCTCATGAGATCATAATTGGCATAACTGGCTGAGAAGCGACGAAATAGAACTTCCAGTTACACGTATCTTGTTTCTATCCTCGCTCGTTTTCAATCGCTTGTACATTATGGTTGGTGCAGGTCTTTGAAACAACTAACGAATGTAACTTGGAATTTTATTGTTTTTGGGCAAAGGAGATGTACTGAAGCAAATGCTGTATACTTAAATCAAGGAGTAGAATAAGTCTGCCATAAATAAATTCTTTAGTATACCTATTGTATACATTAAAATGATCCCTTACGTACCTGCACTTTTGTATACCTACATTAGAAAGCTGCATTCCTCTGATTTTGGATTTATCTATATAGCTGATTTTATGAAATTTTATAAATATTTACAAATTTATGTATCATCTACTATTGTTTCACCCATTCCTAAAATAAAACCCCATCGAAACAATTCCAACATTTTTATACAACTCAAACACTAATACACGGGAGATTCATCACATCGTAAAGCTATGCACTTTGAAACCTTTCCAATCTCCTACAAGCTCCACAAGATATAGATATAACACGATACTAAACAAGCTTTAACAACGAGATAAAACTTTTCTGTTGCAGGATCCATCTTCCGTAAGTATTAGGCCGATCACGACGACGTAAAGACCCCCAAGTACACGCGTAACGAACGCGACTTTCGCACACGAGCCCTACTGATACACCCAAATGAAATGTCTCTCACGATAATCGTCTGTGTTGCATGTTTGCATCGCGTTTCGTCCTGCATCGATGACGCCGCTACTGCTATACCGTCGCCTCGACTACCGCTGTGACTTGCCGATGGTGCACTTGCCGATCTTCACCACTACAGGGCGTGAGTATTTACTCATTTATTTTCTTGTATTTTTGGGATTGCGTAATTGAAAGGAGTTTACGCGAAATAAAATTTAATATACAATGTATACGTTCGAATGAATGCCAGATTGATCATTAACCTGTCAGTCAAATTCGAGCACATTAATGCAACTTTACAAGGGGAAAGATTTGAACTCGTGACTTTGAACACGTAATGAATAAGTCCTCCTCTCACCAACCCACCATTTAATGCAGTCTTATAAAGACCAACATTTTATTCGCGACTTCGTATGAGCCTCACGCTTCTTCGGAGCGACAACAACAAAGTCCATTACTGACATGCTCGTGATACGCCAATTGTCTCGCGCGAGTTCTCGTCTATATTCTCTTGATATTAATTAAGTTGCGCTGCTTGTGCTATTTTCGATCGGCTCATTGTTTGCCGAACCTTTTTTTTTTTCTACATCGTCGACTAGTAATTTATTTTCTTTTAAAATCGATTGCGGGATATCCACTTTGAATATACTTTCACTTGATCGCCTTATTAACGTCTCGGCTGTTTTTTGCGACCTGCTACTATTACTAGATTGTATTTAAATGATTTTGAATGAAACGAAAACATTTTTAGCTTATATTTTAGAACGGTCTATTAAAAGTATAAAAAATTCCTAGCAAAGAAAATATCTTTAGCATTTTTGAATCGCAACAAAAACTAGTTAGCCGTCAGTTAATGATATCACTATAAATCTGTACACATTAATCATAATTGGTGTATTCAAGAACCAGTAAAGCTGTAAATGTATTGTTTATGCTATTGCTGGTGTCCAATAAGGTTACACATAAAAAGGAATACATTTGCTATCTCTGAATGAAAGTCGCAGAAAAACATATACACCGGAGCATTGCCATCTCCAACCGAAACCAAAAATATCTCCCACACACGCAGACAACCAACCCATGAATCAAGCCCTGCCCCCGAGGTCTTAATCATTTTTCACGAATGTAAATGGCGAACATTAGCGAGAGTCCGCCACAATCAATTAACAATCATCCGCAGCCCATATACAATCTCCCGCCTATACATATATACATACATGCATCCTGCACGCGCATACCTTTCTCGCTCTCATCGACAACTAACTCACGCGATTTCCGAGAAAAGACGACAATCCATTAAGCCTCGATCTTCCTCTCTCTCTCTCTCTCGCTTTCGCGAAGTCGAACAAAGATGCCACAAAAAAAAGAACACGGAGCTAGAAAAGCCATCGCGACTACGCCAAAAGCAGTCTAAGCGCAATATCCGTACTATTACGCTCTTGACTCTCTCTCTCTCTCTCTCTCTCTCTCTCTCTCTCTCTCTCGCTTGCATTCCTCTCGCTCGGTCGCTCATTAATTCGCGTTCTCGCGACGGGGCGCAACTCTCGCGACCCCCTCGAGAGAGCCGCCTGCGCTTTTTATATTTTCACTCTGAGAGGGAGACCCCCTCGAGACAGACAATGGACGCCCGCGGTGGGGACCCCTGCAAAGGGCCAACTCTCTCTCTCTCTCTCTTTCTCTCTCTTTCTCTCTCTCTCTATCTCTCTCGGTGCTCGTTGTATATATACCTTATGGGCCGCCTACGCGTGTCGCCGCAGTCGCGATATAACTCGGGAGACTGCCCCGCGCGATGTTATAGAGTCGTCACTGCGGCTTTCGCGCTGCGTGATTTCAGGCGGTTTTTCAGACGGCATACGTACGGGAGGAGCGAGGTATAGTTGGCCGTCACTTCCGCTGCCACTTTCTGCGATCGCCAATATATTTGCTCGGGCGCCGGCAGACGATGCACCTCTTTTTTTGTTGGGGGGTAGGGGAGGAGCCGAGCGCGTGACTCTTTTTGCTTGGAACTCGATTTGCGCTTTGTTGTATAGACGATGTAAACTTTAATTGGGTTTGTATCAAGCAAATTCACTATATTTGTAGGCGAAATAAGACCGACTGCATGAAACTACATCAACAATTTTTTTCTCAAAAACAAAAAATCTTTACTATTTAAATACATTAAATTACTAAAATATCAAAGTATGATCACGAATCAGGTAATCTTTAACATTTTTATTTTAAATTTAATAATAAACATTCTTTTTATTGAATTTTATTACATTTCGTATTTTAGATTACAATATTGAATTACAATAATTGTAATCTAAAATACGAAATGATCTATGTAAATAACATTAATAAAAATCTTCTTGATTGTGCAATACGTAAATATAGTGTACTTTATGTTCAAGTGCGAATATATAATTTAAAACCAATAATTTGAATATTAAGAATTATACGTTTCAAAAAAATTCAATACACTCAATCTCGCAAAAACATTTTTAAGAAAACAGTACGCTCAAACCACACAGTTTTCTTCCCGAAATAACACGTTTTCAACATCCCATTGTAAGCGCGTGCGCTCTCTCTCTCTCTCTCTCTCTCTCTTTCTCTCTCTCTCTCCTTTTAATCATGCAATCTCCCGACTGAGAAATTCTTCCTTTTCTCTTTTCATTTCTCCGCGCGCGTATATTCATCTTGATCGTTTTTACCGTTGCGTGCGCATATATCGATGGCTTGCGCCGCAGTTCGGTCGATTCATGCTGACGCGCGCAGACTCACGTGGGGCTTATATATACCATACGGAGAGCAGCCTCTCGTTACCTGCGGGCGAAGAAGTTTACACCGCGCAAAGTGGCTCGTTCACGTTTCGATAATTGAATGTTGTTTTCATTTAAATAGTAACGAGTCACTCATTACCAGGCATTGGTGGGGGAAAAACGGACAATTCTTTCTCTCTCTCCCTCTCTCTCTCTCTCTCTCTCTCTCTCTCTCCCTCTCTCTCTCTCTCTCTGTCGATGCTATATATATATATACGAGATTCAGTCTCGCCATGTGTATATATGTATGTGAGTTCGAGTCCGTGTCCGCCTGTCTTCGACCAGCGATCGGTACATCGATATTTTTGCCTCAGCGCTGATTGCTCTGGTAATAAGTCGGAACACGATCTTTCGCTTTTCCATTCGTCATGGTTTTTTTTTATCCTCTGCTCGACTAGAAATTTTTCTACTCTTAGTTTCTATTTGTACTTTGTTTTTTTTTTCATTGAGCTTTTAATTGCTAGGTGTTTTGTAAAAGTAGACATCCGTAATCTTTTTCCAGTAGAGCTTCATTAAATACTAAAATTAACATAGAAGGAGAAAATTAAGGTTTATTTGTACAGATTTTATAGTTGAACTAATTATTATTTAAGAGGTTAGAAATAAAATAATAGACACTGAATATTTTAGCAATATATATATTTGTAAATATTTTATAAACAATATAAAGTATAAGGATATAAATGAGTAGTCCATAAAACATGCTGTTAAGTTTACTTAAAATTTATTACATCTCATAATTATAAAGATATACGACGTATGCATTAGTTATATACTAATTAAAACTGCATATGAGGGTACAATTAAATAATAAATTTCACATGCCCTGTGAACTGTTAAAAGTGACCATCCTGATGTACCTCCTATCATTACTCAGATTTTATTTCGCAAAATTCGAATCTGATCTCTGCACTAGAGAATCATATCAGAATTTTAAGATATCTTAAATTACAACTTTAAAATTTTTTTTTAATCAGTTATTACTTTTCTTTGGGAAAATCCGTACGCATATATTTACCCACAGTTTCATACTTATAATCAAAGTGTTATTATTTAGTATATTTTACGTGTACTGACAAATTTTCAACTTATTCTGTGTTACTACAAATAAAAATAGTATGTAAAAGTTTTTTTTACCAGTCGGTATAGTAGATTACTACGGATTACCCTTAATAATAAACTCTTTCGATTTTTGGTCGTACTTGTCTAACGAACGCTTAAACATTGCCTCCAATAATTTAAGCTGTTTGGCTTCTTTCAATAGCTTTTCTTGATATATTTTGGTTTGCTCTCTTTTCGATGCTATTTCTTTAAATATAGACTGCAGCTTTTTAATACTATCCTGTTCAAAAATAAGCTTCTGCTTCATCAAGTGATACAGATGATCTTCTTCGGACGCGCGTTCCTTTTCAGCAATCAGAGATTTTAAACTATCGATTTTTTCTTTTCGAGTTTCTATCACAGTCTTAAAATCCAACAATTCGAAATCATTTATATGTCCGTACTGCTGCCTATCCTCGCACAATCTTCGAGTGCGAATTTTAAAAGATTCATCGAAACTTTGAATTAGTCTCGATATGTTGTAGTCACTTTCAGAAGGCTGATATTTCGTGCTATTAGCAAAAAAAGAGTTTGTATTCGGTGAGTC
>UELV01038994.1:2039-17027 GCA_900490015.1 Megastigmus stigmatizans
GAGCAAGAGAGAGAGAGAGAGAGAGGGAGAGAGAGTGCGATGGAAAAGGAGAGTCGAAGAAGTTCGTATGCGATGCCGGCAAAAGGGTTTGAGAGAGGCTTTGCTCTCTTTGCCTTTGAGGTCGTGCCAAAGTACGTTTTCTACATGAAAATCGAGCAAATAAATCGCCTGCCTCAGACGTTCACCTAATAGGAAACGAAATAGGATGTCGATGCATCTGGTTGTTTTTGGTGGTAGTGGTGGTGGTAGCGGTACTGCTGCTGCTGCTGCTGTTGCTGCTGCAACGCGACAGAAAAAGCGGGGGTCGATTCGCACCTTGTGCCTCAGGTTAAAGCGTTTGAGAGCAAAAAAGAAAGGAGTGTACGTGCAAAAAAGTTCGCGCACTCGTCTCGAGAGAAAGGGCAAAAAAGGAAAGGGGGAAGGGAAAACTAGTCAAGGTGTGCGCGCGTGTATAAATCGACCTCTCGCGCCGGGAAAACGCGGCCGCGCGCATTTTCTCGCTCGATACACCACACGAAAAATCAGTCGCTTGCGAGAGGGGTTGAAGAAAATTTTCCAATCTTTTTCTGTCAAAAGGCACGAGCGATCGCGAACAAGTTTACCTGCTGTAGAACTTATGTAAGCGCGCTTACTTTCTCTCTCTCCCTCCCCCCTCCTTCCCCCTCTCTCTCTACTTCACCCCTTTTCCCGCCTTACGCCCCTCATTCTCTAGCCTTTCCTCCCCTACTCTTTCCTTCTGAGTGAGAAGCAATTTTCGGTGCAAAGCAAGGTAGCAAGTCTGTAAGATGGATATCCGTTCGTGAAATGTAACGGACAGTCGAATGTTGCTCTTCTAGTTTTTAGTTCCCTCTCTTAAAATGTAAAATGTAAAAAAGTCAATCTATTTTGAATATCAAGAAAAACAATTTTTTATAATGAGAAATCTATCAAAGGTATATGTATCTCAGTATTCTGGTTTCAGCCTTCGCAATATCTTTCTTACAATTCTCAATAAATAAAATTCAAATTGAATTTTTGAGAAATACAGAATAAAATTTAGTTCTGTATTGCTTCCTCAAAAAGCAAGTTTTGTACCAATCGTTTTGTTTTCAAAATATACTTAAATAGTATATTGCGATGCAAGTGTGCGAAGTAGGAAAAAAAAATTTGCGAGAAGTTCGCCGATTATCCCCTTTTTGAAAATTGTGCGAGAGATAATTACTTCTCTCATAGTGTTTCGAAAAATAGTATAGGATACAAATGTACGTAGATGATTCACGCACGAGTGCAATTTGTCGCATGAGCTAATTAGCGAGTGATTCACGCACTTGTATCGTAATATACTATTTTAACATCATTAATGCTTTAATGCCCAATATAGCAAATTTGCTACATTGGACGTTAACGGGTTAAAACAAAAATTTACTATTTTTGAGAAAGTTTTTTTTTGGGTCTTTGGGCGTGTGTTAGTGTGTGATGTCTGTGTGTAAGGCCCAAAAATTATAATAGTTTTCTAGTAAAATTTAGTAAAAAATGTAGGAAAACTTGTTATATATTTGTATCTTGTTTGTGTTTTGGTAGTCTGTGATCAAATTACGATAATTTCTTGCGCAGTATCCTGGACGTATTGGAAACTTTACTAGAAAAGTTCTCTCTGTGTATCTAAGCTGACAAGTGCTCTTAAGATAAATTAATTTTAATTGAATGAAAATATGCATTCACTAAAAATTAGTATTAACCTTGTTTTTTATAAACCAATTCACACTTCAAACCTGAGTTTTTTTCAAAGAAGAAACACGCTAAAAATCCAGAATATAATTCATGGTCATTACTAACTCAATTTTTATAACAAAATGATTTTGCTTCCTCAGAGAGGAAGATTTGTGTCGATGGAGAAAAAAATTCCAGGATCTAAAGACGTATCGGATAAAGTAAAACTTAATAAGCATATAATAGATAATAAACACCTTGTATAATTGTTAAAAACATATTCGAAATTGTAAATAAATTTTAAAGTGATTTACAAGTAGTAATCACTAAAACTAAATTTTTATAATTAGTTTTGTACAAAGCAGATTAATATAATAAATATTTAAAAAGTATATTTAAAATTTAGTAATAACTGAAATTTAAAAATTATTTATTGAAATTTCATGCATAATTCTAGAGCTATTATTGAATATGTTTTATTACTTAATTTATTTACAAATTATATATTGCACATATATTGGAGCAAATAATTAAGTTTGAGGAAGTTAACTGCTAGTGAAATATAGCGGAGGTTTTATATATAAGTTGGTGTTCCAATTTTCAAGGAATATATTATTCAAAGATATATATTATTGAGATATTGATCTGTCGTCAGCTTTAATGAAATTGAAGAATAAAAAATTCTGCAAAATAAAAGAATGATTGCTCAATTTCATTATATTGGTGACTTATCGTCAATCATAATATTGTATTTTGCTGCTTCGTGATTCAATCCGTGACTTATAAATGATGATTAGAAATATATATACAGGCGGTATCAAAATCTTCAATAGTCAATGTAGTGTTAAAAATTAAAATAAACGATAGATATGTATGTACAATGCTTTGAATATTAGCTTTAGTATGTTTCCTACGTCTTGCGATCCACTTAAATAATTTAACACGAATAATACGTCAAAATTTAATAAGGAATGTTACTCCCTCCAGGTCATAAATCTAGGAACCCTAAGCGTCTTTTACTCTAGGAAGTAATCTTCCGGTTAATAATGAGATTCCGTTTTTTGACAAAAAAATAGATTCTCAGACCTTGAACTTGATCTGCGACTAGTATACTGCACACCCGCTTTGTAAGTAGAATTTAATTGAATGTGTATTTAGTGCATGAGAATTCTAATGCGTTTTATTTGTCGATAATTTATACTTTAACCTCTTCTGATCGGCACCATAAATTCATCATTAAAATAAATTTTTTTTTCGTTAATTGTTGTTCTTTTGACAAAAAAAAAACATTAAATTTACAGTTATATAGCATTTGCGATGCCTATTTTTCACTATACACTCATATTCTCATGTGTGGACATTAGTACTTCGCGGCATGTATGAGCTGGAAAAACTAGTCATTCTAAAATAAATTTTTTTTGGATATCATTTGACTTAAAACATTATTTCCTGAATAATAATTTAATAATAAATTGAAATGATGGCTATAGGGTAGGTATAGTACAAATTTAAAATCATCAATTTAAAAAAAAATGAGATAAACTAAAGAATTTATTGAACGCAAATTATGAGTTCCTCATATTTTCGTGCACTACATACAAATTTCATAAATAAATTCAATCGCAGTTTTACAAATAAATTGAAACAAAACTATCGAACAAGAAAGAAATTTACTAATAAATGAAAGGAACATATTATACACATTTATTCTTGAGTATGATAATTCTCCATATGCTGAATAATCGACACTAAATTTGAAGTAAAAAGAATCACTCAGTATCGACACATACAAAACTGATACGCAGATCCTTCAAGGACTATCGTCTTCATACGAGGACAAAAAAGAATTAACTCGCCAATTCGCAATTTTTAATTTTTTTATACATACCTTGCGGCAAAATTTTCGTCTTTTCATACGTTACTTAAAAGATAGAAAAAAAAATTCTTTTAGTGCATAATAAATTTTTTTTTATGCATTTTTATGCTTAGAGTATTTTTCTACTCGTATTTCGGGCTGAAAAATGAAATAAATGATTTTTAACGAATTTCATATGGTTATGTTGAATATATGTTTGAAGTTCTTCATACAAATAAGGTAATATGTTTAATGGTTTTGCCCACTCATTCAGAGAACTTCAGTAATAATAAACTTAATATCTGTCCTCATATGAGGATACCGGTTAGAAGTGGTTAACTTTCACTGCTGAATTTTTTGGTAAATTTGTGATACAAGGCAGAAATACTTTTACGAAAGGCAACAAAAGATTTTTCTGTAACTATATACTAATACGGTTTCGATTTGAAAATATAAAAAAAGAAAAAAAATTTTATTAAAAAGTCAATCTCGCCACTTTAGGACTTCCTTTTCAAGAAATTCTGTCGTTATAAGAATTTAAAAAAAAACAGGATATTTCATGTCGGATATGATTTAAATTTTTTATCTTACATTTTTTCAAAGGCGTTGAATAGGCGTTGTTAAAAAATGCAGACTTTGAAAAATACTCTAAAAATCCGTTGGCTAAGCGTTAATGGGTTAACTAGAATTTAAAAAAAGATTATTTTAATTATTTATCAGACTTTTTGTGTCAGCGGAAATTCTATGAAGATATCGTAATCGATAACGCTGGAGCACTGTTGAATTTTCCGATTGGGAGTTTGGTAATTTTTAAAAAAATTAAAATTTTATAATATTAGCATCAAAAATACGAAAAAATGTTATTTAAATTCATAAAATCATACTTAGAAAATACAAGTTTTAAATAAGTGCAAATAATTCTTGCCAGAAGAAAATTCCACACGTTAGAGATTTCTATGCATTAGACCTTTGGTAAGGGTTGTATTTAAAGCATAGGATACTGTGTATAAGATGGTAGATGAAGTAACATGATTCATCGAGCGAGCGAAGCACGATATTATTGAATTCTAGTAACTATTGGGAAAAATTGTTTGTTTCCTTAGCTTACTGCTACTGACAATGTATCGAAAGAAGCATGCTAGAGATCTTCAGAAATTTTCAATTCTCCCTATATACGGTGTAACAAAATGATATGCAGATATGCGTAGGTAGAGCATGCAGATCATCACAACCTCACGTCTGTAACGAAAATCAGGATTTTGCGGTACTTGTACTTTTGAGTAGGAGATTATAGGGTATAAGAAGTGGGTAGAGTGCCGCATTCGTATTTAAAGAATTTAGTTAATGATGACTGAGTTTAAACTACTTTTTCTAGTCGTTACTATATTTTATGTTAACATACACTGTTATAAGATTTTAATGATATAGGAAAATTAATTAAATAATGAATTCAACTGTAAAAAATTCATACAAAACTTTTTGAATTGTAAAGATAATATACTTATAGCTTATAACTCATAGCTATCGTCTCAATGGTTAGCAAATTTAGTAATCGTTTGAAAGAAATTGAATAGTTATGCTAAGTGCGCACATACTAATGTTTAAATTAACACTGCCTAGTATAATCAAGTATATTTATAAATGTCATTTAATAAATATCCGTTCTTATTATATAATTATTTAATAAATTTAAATAACATGTTATCATACAACTTAAGAGGGTGCCAAAGTCCTACGATTACCACTCAAAGTGTTTTACCGATCGGATCCTGATAATTTGTTATAACTAAATAAATACTTCAAATTATAAATAGTATTTAACTATTCTAGTTTGATATTAAAATTGTATTACGATCTACAAATCATTATTGGTTTTAAAATATGGGAGCTCGAAATTACTCATAGTGATTGGCATACTCCACTCTATTATATAATGATTAAACTTCATTTCAGTAAACACAGACCATTATTTCTCTTCAACTGGGACGCTATAATTTTAATATAGACCTTTTGTGTGATTTAAACAAAACAAAAGTTCATAAATTTGTATAAAATTATTTTGTGGCGAACGCTTATCTTTTTGTCAGATCGTCTAAAATCATTTGGCATATGTTACGTAATAGTCAAAGTAATCATTGAACAAACAAAAGCAAACAAATTTTATTTTAAATAAAATCGATATTTGAATTTATTTCTGCCATGGGTTTTATCATTCGATTACTCGTAAATAGATGCGAAAAAAGTTTCAGGTAATCAATATTTACGCTACAAATTGTATAGCGATCGGAATAAAAAAAATGATTGGGTAGCGCTTTATCGCATGTTTTAATCGTACAGCTCTATTTGTATATACATGCTAAGCGTTCGTAGCGTGTGATTTACAAAATATAGCACATTATATAAGAAAACATCCGTTGGAGCTATACTATTTCTCATGTTTAAGGGCTTCAATCGCTTGAAAACACGCTTGAAAAACGCGTTAGTTCCAAGTCGATGAAAGAGTTAGAAGGCTTTTGATCTTTTGCATTCCGCACTTCATTCGATCTTTTTTTATAAGAAAGCGAGTCCCGCGACGCGCACGTAAAAACACGCGTACCAGGAAAGTAAACGCTCGCAAGTCTGACTTATCGAAACTTTACGTTGCTATATCTCCATATATCCGCTTTCTCCCTGCCAGGCCTCGCCGCGTCTCTTTCAACCGCGTTACCCCGCACGCGTGCGCGCAGGCGATGGTCTTGATCTCCGACCCCTTACACCCATAAATCGTTTTTACCCTTCGTTGCGTATGCGCAGGAATTCACTTTTCTTTTTTCACAGCTGCCACGTATCGCTTTTATTGTTTCACGATGGTGATTGTTATTTTTTTATTATGTTTACAAGCGAGGGGTTAACGACTGAGTCATGACTCAGAATTGATGTAGGCTTATAAGAAAGCTAAATCTATGCTACGATCGTCTTAATGAATTTTCATTGTTGAACTTGTTTTTTCGTACAAATTGTTAATTCGGAAAATATCTACTCTTAATATGAATTACTTTCATTCGTTAACCATACGTATGCATATTTCATCCGGGGCAATCCTCAGAAGTGGATTATCTTTGCATAAAAAATGAAAAAAGTTAAACGTAAAATTGGGAGCAAATCGGTGATTGTTTTGCACTTAATTTTGTACATTATTCATGAATATATTTTCATAGTCGTTAGAATGGTATAATAGGACTTTTATACCAGTAATATGGTAAATATTGGTAAGATTCAAGATTCTAACGTTTGATTAAAATAACATAAAATTTCAAGTGAATATACAACCAAATTAGAAAAAATTATTGCTGTGCTGTATCTGAAATTTTTAATAACTTTACGTTTTCAATGGTAATTTTCGAAACCCTGTGTATAAAAATGTTTTATAATGGCACATTAATAAAACAGCACATAAAATCTTTGGTTTTTATTAAATAATAGTAATATTTCACTGGTTTACCAATTGATTAGACGAAACTTGAGTCAGGTTTCTAACTTTGCTGTTATCAACCAATTTTGAATTTTTTTTTATTTTTAAGTAATTTTTTTTTTCTAAAAAGGACACATTTTTAAGCTTATGAAATAACTGTTAAATATTTATCGCGTATCATGATATTCTGTTGTAACAATGTGTAGAATAAACTAAAAAATAGAAAATATTAGTAGGATAGATAGAAATTGATAGCTCGTATACTATAAAAAAGTTAAAATGTCTGTAGATTTTCCCATGTGGTTTATTGCGAATGCTTTTCAAAAGTACATTTTTCATTCCTATTCTTATTACCTTCTATTTTCTTTAAAATGTACATGACAATCTGCTGACTGTTTAAAAGTAAAAAATAAAATTTTCTTTTTTTCTATTGTCGATTGTAGGTATAGGATATGTATGTATTATAAAATTTTTAGAGCACCATTTGAATGCTACATTTTTCAGATTAATTGAAAGTTTTCAATCAAAAAATGAAACTAAGTTAATCTTATCTTATGTACAGATACTTTGAAGGAAAAAAGTATTTAATTAGTTAATGGATTATTTTAATTTAAAACATTTCAGTAAAGGAAGTTTTGTAACGATAAAATCGATACTCTGAAAACATAATATAGAAATGTACTTTATACTACTACGAAGCAAAGTCCACATTTTTTCGTTGGCACATGTTTGTACGTGACTGCATTCATATGTAAAAATAAAACGAATATATATATATATATGTACGTGAGCACACTTTTACATCTAGGGAATGAATTAAATGATTTTGATTTAGTATCGTCACAGATCCAGTTGTTGGTCTTTCTTATATAATTTTGATGGAATTTTTTCAACAGGTTCATTACATAATTATTTTTATAGCCATTATATTCTGATTATCATAATAATTGATGACTTAATCAATGTTGCTTATTTTTTATTTAATTTTTTTACGAAGAACTTCTCTACTTGCTCATTAGGTGTATAACGTATTTACATTGTATTACGTAAAAGGTAAAAGGTAAATATATTAGAATAACGAAGGAAGGTCCACATTTAATCAAATTGTTTTTTTTTTTTATATATTAAGAAAAGCACACGAAGTATGCTTAAATTACCAACATTTAGGATCAATAGTTATGACGGTAAATACCCTTTTAAAGATATTTAAACCCTTCTTTCTACTTTATGCATATTAGATTTTTAAGACAAAATAAATGTGAAAGAATTTCGATTTACATTTATCATGGATTAAGCATTTTGAAATAGTTAAATAACTTCTCGAACAGTCACAAAATTTCAGTTTACAAATACTTAAAATAGGTATAGTTCCCATTCAGAAGATGCATGTAAAAAAATTAAAGTATAGTTCATGCAAATACTACATTTATGCATAAAATGTGAATCAGTCAATGAATGGAACATTATCTTTTCTTTTAAGAAAAGTCCAACAAGATAATTTATACGTTGGTGCATTGCTCTTCATTTACAACCGAAGTGTACCAATCAGTCGACAAAAATAGCAGAGCAATAGGAGCTGTATATCCGCGAGTCGAGTGTATAGAGTGCACGCTCAATCAATCAGTTTTCGAAGTGCAGCGGAGAAAATCTTGGTTTAGTCGAAAGAAAAAATGCTCGCGAAGCGACGGCGGCACTCATGGCGCAACCGAGGGAATTAGCGAATAAACGAACCGACAAGAGAAACTCGCGCGAGAACATTGGGGGTAAGCCCTCGCACGCTTTTGTTGAAACTCAAACAAGTCGTTCGGCTCGCGCGCGCGCGCTCCTCTAAGCCGCGCGCTTTGGCGCAGGACTGCAGGAGGTGGCGGTGGCGGTGGCGTCTCCGTTGCCGCGGGAGTGAAAGGTGCGCGCACCGATTGGCGAACGAGCTCAACAACGCGACCCCCCTTGAGCAGCCCGCGAGCCAAGCGTTAAAGTAGGTATACAGCCTGCACGCACACAAAGGCGCATTAAGTCGGGACTAGAGGAGCGGGCGCGCAACGCTAACAAAACCGAGTTCGCCGCACTCGAAATGAAACGGCCGCTCGCGCGCGCGCGGACGACCATTGAAAGAAGAGGGAATATCGGGTCGATTCGCCGGGCTAAATTGAAATCCGGAATCCCAGGAGCAACTCGGGCGCCGCCGGTGAGCGAGTGCTTTTCCGAGGCGGCAGATCACACCTTCTCTCGCCCTTGCCTCCCTCCCTCCCGGCTCGCTTGCTTTCTTTCTCTCGCAGCATTCCCGTGCAGCTTGCGAGAAAGAGCTGCTCTGGGGTGTGAACCGACTCTCGAGAGTGGAAATATATCCCGAGCAGCGCGGCTTTCTTTCTTTTCTCAGTGCGCGGAGCTTTCTTCCATTCTTCCGCCTTACCTCCTCCTCAAGGTCTTGCCCGCGCTACTGCGAGTCTCAGCTCCCTCTTCTCTCTGGTTCTCTTAGCCTTCTCTTTCTCGGTCCCTTTCTCTTGGCTTGCTCTCCTCTCCCCCCACTCATGCCTCCCCCTGCCGTTACCCCTGCCTCGCCAAGGCCCTTGGCTCTCTCTCTCTCTCTCTCTCTCTCTCTCTCTGTCTCTCTCTCTCTCTCTCTTGCTTTCGCTTCTTTTCGATGTGCGCGGCTCCGGGCGCAAGCATACTGCACTCTGCCTCGCTACTTACGTTCGGTTCCAGTGAATTAAGCCGAGGGAAGTCAATTGGAAAAGTTTTTATTGGTCTGACGTTTAGGAATTCCAGGACGGGTGAGCCCATATCGTTCCGATCCACGCCACCGACTTTCTCTGCCTTCGGCTTTCCCTCTCCTACTCGCCTCTACTCTTTCTCTCCTTTTGCGCGCTTTCATCGAACCGATCAGGTCTTAAAAAACGCCCAAGGTTTCCACATAAATGCGAGCCGTCTTTTCTTTTTCTCTCTTCCAAGGCCTTCGTACGTCCCGTCGTTTCTCAATCTCGTTCCCTCTGTGTACCTTTGACCGATTCTGACTTAGCTTCCACTTTCTATTACTTACCACAAGTACTCAAGAACTTTATAACGTTTGCCCAGTGCTTCTAATCTTCGAAAACCACAGCATTTCCATATGGCGGTCAAGAATTTTCTGCATTATTCACTCAAAAAGGCTTTTCATCCTTCACCTTTCATGTTACAAGTTTTATATTTTTTTCTCATTTTTCATAGTCATTTTATAATTTTCTGCTTCATCGAACCTTTCGCTGATAGCGTTTGAATACATATACAAACTTTGACAACCATTACACTGTGAATTCAATAAATAAAAGTGTACCTTAACAAAAATTTGAAAGCATTTTAAATTCCAGTAAGTGTTTATTTCGGATAATCCATCATCAACAATTGATAAAATTATATATTTTGGACTTTAAACAATAAACAGGCATCAAATGTAATTTTGGTACGACATATTACATTTATCGGATTTCAGTTTGTTAAAAGCATTTTTCGGTAAAAATTTTCGCATTCCCGATCGTTATATTTCGTTCAGCGCGAAATGCAGTGATCCAGGGATCATCCGTTCTAATTTCATTACATCGAATCCCCTGTCGAAAGAGTGCCGATGAAATTCAACGTTCATCCTCTTTCATTCGTAAGCTTGACCCCAAAGTTAAAAAAATAGGAGTAAACTATGCTTTAATTAAATTAAGCATAGTTTAAGCATAAATTTCAGATAGGAATAGGCATGTGTAATTTATACATAAAGTATGTATATTTATTACTTTCACCCTACAAAGCAATTCTGATAAGCTAATAACAATTAACGGAACAAAATATATTTAACAATTGCACATAAAACATATTAAAAAAAGAATTAAATGTATGTTTAGTAAGTTTAAATTTACATAATGAACATTACAAATTAATATAGAAACCAAGCACTTATGAAATAAAATAGAATAAAAAATTTTTCACGATTTATTCAGTTTTTTTGAGTCCTTCATTTCTTTCAGTTTAGAATTCATGCTACGAGTAATTGTCCGCTTGTCTTTAAACTGTAAATAAATGAAATTCAATAAACAAATTTGAAAATTACTAGACGTATGAAATTTTTACTATCTATTTGAATATAAAAAGATATTTAATTTATAAAAAAAAAATAACTCCCATGACGGGAAATTCTTTAAAAATGTTCAAACCCTATGATTAATATGTATAAATAGAAACACATAAATGCATCCAGACATACGTTCTCTCTATCTACTCTTACTTTATTAGACTATGTTAGATAAAAACGCAGGTATTATGTATTCAATGCCATTTGTATAAAGTCCTGGCCTTGTAGTTAGTTTTATCCTTCGGTTTAGTACCTGTCAACGAATATTTTCTGAGAACATTTTTTTGTAAATATTACTTTCAATAACGCTCTTGCCATTTCTGTCTGATTTTTAGATGAATTCACTACTGCGTGTTGATACCCCAAATTTATTTTCATAAATATTTGATCCTTCAATCAACTCTGAAATCTGTATACAAATAAAATCAAATAATAGTTATGATAGAAACATAAGATTGAAATAATTAATATAGGCGTACCTTTTGCTGTACATTTTAATGTCTATTTAGAGCCATTTTCGTCCTTACAATCTATATTTTCGTATGTTACTTCAGTTTTTACACCCTATAATTAAAAATCTTATAATTTTTATTTACATGTACGTATAAATATGTACATTATTTAAATATACGTACAGTATCCCTTCTTTAAACATAGCATTGCCATCGCTGCCATAATCAGAGGACGAAATGATCCTGTATTTTAAAATTCCTCTTAGTTTTGCGTGCCTTGGTAAATTACTTGGCGGAACACTAGAGGACTGTTCTATCTTACTCGCTGCTATTTATATTGGCTGAACAAAATATATTTAAAATAATTATGTTTACTTATCATTGAAAAAAAATAGGAAGTAAGTATAGTTGATGTATTCATATGTTACTTTCATTTAAGGGGTTAATAAAGTCAACTAAAATTTTTAATTTCCCGCCCTACATTTTGAATGTTAAAATCATTTTGGCAGTTCGTTAGATAAATCAATTTTTTCAATTGAATTTACATAATCTTAGAACAATCGAGGAATCGAATACGTGCATATTATGCATATTTATTTTTTAATTTATAAATGGTTTGATTAGATAGATCATTCTGGGCAATACTTGATTAATACAATGATGATTTAGACCATATAAATTGATGATTCTTTAAAAAAAGTGTATTGAAAATCTTTTTACTTTATTAGATATTATCCTTCCAAAGCCAAATAATAATTTACCAAAAATTAAATATTTTTTTTTAAAATTATTATTTTCATTAATTCCTGAAGATAATGGATATACTCTATTAAAAAAAAAAACATAAAATTTGTGAATACTGTTCTCATTACTTACGTCTTTTATCTAAAGAATCTGTTGAGCTTAACTGTGAGAAGTATAATGCAATCAGTAATGTCAACAGTATTTTTGTTGAATGTAATTTAAAACAAGTACTAAGAAGTACTTAAAACCAGTACTTAAAAGACGCTTTCGAAACAAGAAATTTGAAATTATGCTTGATTGACAAATAGAAGCAAGATGAAAATCAAAATGAAGATTAATCTTTGTCTTTGATGTCTGCTCTGGGAGAACGAAATATTAAACAGAGACTACGATTTGTGTCTGCTGTGGAATACTGACGGAGTTTCTGTTTCAAAAAGCTCAAAAGGTGAAATATGGCAAGTGCAGGTTCAAATTCTTAATATACCAACAAAAAACAGATTTAAATTTTTAACTGGACTCTACTGTAGTAATGTCGAAAAACCCGATATGAATCTTTTACTGAAACTGTTTTTTGTAATTAAAGGATTTATCAGAAAACGGCTTTGACTGATATGACAAATCGTCCAACTCAATCAAACACAGTGTAGTTATTGCTCGAATAAGCTTTAGACTGTCCCGCACGAGCTGCAGTGCAAAACATTATACATTACAATGGCGAATGTGGGTGCACATTCTGCGAGCATCCAGGACACACGTGTTCAACAGGATTAAGCCATAATCGTGTTTAACCTCCATTAAATAATGATCCTCCTTTACGAACAGAAGAAACGTCGCTACAACAAGCTGCTTTAGCAATTAATAACAATCCACAACATGTAAAGGACCTGCGACTGCTGCAACGCTTCCGTACTTTAATATTGCTACGTCTTTTGTACCGGACTATAGGCATGCTACATTAGCTGGCATAGTTACTATGCTTATGCATCTTTGGTTCGATGATTTAAGTAAACCGTTTTTTATTAAGAAATAATTACGAGAGCAAATTGCCAAGTTATTTTAAACGTTTCTCCACCTGATTGTGTTGCTAGAGTACCGAGATCAATAAAATATTTTAAAAATTTTAAAACATTCGAAATCAGATATTATCTTCTGTACTACTTTCCAATCGTTTTAGATATAATATTTTGCGAAAAAATATTATTAGCACTTTTTACTCTTGACTTATGGAACAAGAATATTATTGCAGTCAAAAATTAATATTAGAGAAATAACATTAGCGGAAACTGTTTTGGAACAAAATATGGCTTGGGTATTTCAAGAAAATAAATCATGTCCCAAGCAACGCAAAGCAGCTAAAGTAATAAATTAATAGCACGACTTTGTAAATATATAATTAATAAATTACTTTTAAAATGGGCATGGAAATAGTTAATACTACTAAAATTTTAAATGCATTCTATATTTTAAAAGATCGACTATCCATTTATTCTCAAAATGAAATGGAAATAGAAGCGATTCAGACAGAAAAAGTACTTGGAGTAGCAAAACTCAACATTAAATCAACTTGAAATTGACGGACTAAGTGATTTGATTGATTTTAATGAATATGAACTTAATAATGATAGTATCCTCGTTTGCAGTAGAGTCAAGTTTAATAATGAAATATTCACGTCAGAAATTTATCAAAGACAGAAGAAGAGAAGAAACAACGTTATTTCTTGGAAAGACACTCAGACTTCTGCTATCATCAATTTTTTTTTGTAAATAACATCGTATACCTACGCATTTGTTCAAGAGTTTACTAAAAATGTGATAGTTAACTCATTGTCAATTAAAAATCGATTTGTCATCAGTCAAATTATACAAATCTCAAATACAGATGCTCTTTGTCTATGAATTATCTATCATCTAGCAAAGTTTCAAGTGGATATTTCAATGACATCTTCAAAAATTCTTGTTTCGAAATGATCGAATTTTTTACGATTTGCATCATTTCAAGTATTTATTTAGTTATAACTAATTATTTAGGTAAAAGGTTAGGGTAAAGGTAAGGTCTGTTCGGTAAAACAGTGGAGACTTTGACACCCAGTTAAGTAATTATACTTAATTTAAGTATAGTTTACACTTATTTTTTTTACCTGGGCCAGTCTGAGAGTTATCAAATTATTTGCTTGCTGCAATTACACGAAATAGTTATCAGTGGTCGAAAAAACGATGCTTGATGCGCACTGCCAAAATGAGCAATGGAAAATTCTGTAGGTGTCTTAAAAAATTTCGAAGATTACAGTCTGTGATCGCATCACAATTCCAGGATTATAATATTTCTTATAGGGTGACTAGACCAGTAAATGAACACGTACCAGTGAATGAACAGATTTACATTTAATCAAAAAATATTAAACTGTAGCCAATTTGTTTATTCATGAAAATAATAATAATGTATTCGTTAGGGTTTTCTGAATATATAGTATATTAAATTATATAGACTTATTTTTTAATTATCATGAAAAAAAAATTGAAAATTACGTACACTCGTGTTTTGCATGAAAATCCGCCATGTCTTAGTGTGATACGCTAGCATACATAGTTACATTAACACAAATAAATTTGCAAATACATAGTTGCAAATACATATAAATAATAAACATAGGAAAAAATATAACTTCAAATTTCTTATTTTTACATAATACTTATAGAAATATGA
>UELV01038997.1:2725-26424 GCA_900490015.1 Megastigmus stigmatizans
GAGAGAGAGAGAGAGAGAGAGAGAGAGAGAGAGAGAGAGAGAGAGAGAGAGAGAGAGAGAGAGGACCTGTCGGAAATGAGCTGCTGCGATCGCTCATGCGCTAGCTCGTGTAGAGGCCTGGCAAACACAACGCAGCTACAAATGGAATTAACGATGGTATGCAAGCTACTTCATTGAATGCTTGATTTCCCAGAGGTACGAAAATAATGTTTAGGCTCTGTCTCTCTCGTACATACTGTACGGCTCTGCATGTCATCCACCAAGTCGAGTGTTTTTCACTGACGGGGGTAGAGAGATAATTTATTGCTTTGGATTTGCATAAAATTTATTTAGCCGGTACTGCGCCAGTGCCTTTTTAGTGATCACTTATCCTGCCTAAAGGGCAATCGTAAAATGCGATGTGTGTATATGTGCGAGGAAAGGATCGTAAAGGCACGAATCGATACTGACGATGGCCTTTTTAAACGTGCTGCAAAAGTGATTTTATGCAATTATGAGCTTTTTCTTTTAGCTGCTTGAGATTCGAGTATGATTAATACTTGATTTTGTCATTTTTTTCAAATACAGTAATTTTGAAACATTAAATAATTCCTTTACAGCATATTTATAAATCTATAAAAACTACTGATTATTTCTGCAATTCCGTTAGGATTTCGGATAACCCTTATCAGCAAGCCTCTCGACAACTTATAAATACCTTGAATTTGCGATAATAAATCGCTCGCAATAGCGGCGATATATTTGTTCCGGTAAATTATAAAAGTAAAGCTTATCTCATCCATTCCGGCCATTGGTATTCAGTGTCGCAGACGACCGACACTTAAGCAGTACGCAGTTGCCAAATCGTGACTTATCTATATCTCGTGGGCTCTCTCGCGTCGAGAGCACCCAAGCATAGAGAGACTCTCTGGACTCCGTCTTTTCTCGCGACCGATTGTCGACCATCTCTTCAGATCATCGAGATTTATTTCCCATCGAGAGATAGAGAGAGGGAGAGAGAGAGAGAGAGAGAGAGACGGACAAAAAGGGGCACCGAGGTATAACGTCTTTTGGTGATGCTCTCGTGGAAAGCCGCGCGCGCCGGAGGCGTATTCTCTGGCGCTTCGACGACAACGGGAAAAGTTTGCTAGCTCGCGGAATAATGCTTCGATGCTAGCCGAGAGACTCTCTCTCTCTCTCTCTCAGCTGTATAAGTTGGTTAGAGTGTATTTGGAAAAGAGCGATGGTTAAAGTCGGGACATTTGTATCGCGATTAAGCCGACGTTGCTTTTGCTCTCTCTCTCTCTCTCATTCTCTCTCTGTCTGTCTCTCGGTCGCCGTAAGAGCACAATGGAGCTCGCACTCCCTACTGCGATTGGTTTTCTTCCGTACACTTGACGATAATGCAATGACTTATGTGCGCATAATGAGAATTGAGAGATATGAACTTTCGATCGATTTATTTATCTTTTTCTGGCTGATTTACTGAACGGTAGTCTATTCTTTCCTTATCAGTGACAGTTAAAAATAGTGGATGCGTATACGCTTGGATTCAATGAAAAACAAAAATTAGTAACGGTACAAGGACTACGCATAATATTGTACAAAAAATTACTGAAACTCCATTCATGTATTATAGTAAAATCTAGAATCTGTTTTCGGAATCAAGAGGCGCGGTAACGTTTCGACACCAAGTATAAGTTAATTTTAGTCGTGTTAGTTAAAGTACTTGAGTGGTATAAAGGTATTGGGGGCCATCCATAAATTACGTAAGACATTTTTGCCGAATTTCCAATCCCTTCTCCTCCCCCTGTAAGAAAACGTAAGATTTTTCGCAATGCCACCCCTCCACCTCCCTCTATATTACGTAATTTTTATAAAAGTAAAAAATAACGCATTTTTTTTACGTTTTTTATTGTGTAACATATTTAAATATGATTTTTATAATAGTATTAACTAAATAGTGGAAAATTAATATAATGTATTAAATTTTTATCAATCGGTTCGCTGCTCTCTGCTCGAGCTAGCCGAGGAGGCTTACGCACGTGATAAAAATTACTTAAATCGTTTACGTTACTGATTTTTTTCATTAAATAATGAATAATAACAGAAAATTCTAACCATTAATCAATAACTAATTTATTTTAGTGACACCAAAATATTTTTACAAAGTTTTATATAAAAGCATACTAGAGCTAGGAAAGCAAAGTATAGATGATACTTTGCGAATCTCTTACCAATACGCAATACTAATTTCATAGGGTGAAAAGAGAGGGAACGCATCACGAGTCATCAAAAGGAGAGAGAGAGAGAGAGAGAGAGCAGGTAAAAAGTAGAAAACTTTCGCTTTTATATTCGTCGGCGCTCCGGTGTGCTCTCCTCGTCGACAACGCACGCAGCGACAGCACGCGAAATCACACACTTCTCCGCACCCCGTACTCTTTTCTATTACAGCCTCTGCTCCTCTCTCTCTCTTTTGTTGTTGTTGTTGTCTTTCTTCCCTTCTTTTTTTTTCGTAAAAGCATCGGCAGAGAGGGCATTATTCTTCTTTTTATTATCGCCCGACGAGATGGAAGAGAGAGAGGAAGGGGGAAGGGGGGAGGGGGGGAAACACGCTGTACTTTTCGTAGCGTCCAGAGATAGAGATAGAGAGAGAGAGAGAGAGAGAGAGAGAGAGAATGTAACAGGATAAATATCGTTTCTATATCCTTTCCCAAGGACCATCGCGTCTGGTTTTCCTCTCGTTGGGCGCGAGGTCGAACGATTCGGGCGTGACCAAATTTATATATATACGCTCGCACTCGCGCGCACACATACTCGGCCCATCGAGGCCGTTTATTCTTCCTCTCCCCCCCCCTCCCCCCTTCCCCATTGTGCCATGGAGGTGGGTAACGTGTCCGGGTCCGAGCCTGTTTTACGACGTCACTCCCTCTCTACCCCTCTCCCACCGTTGTGCGTACGCAGCAGTGACTAACCCGCGCTCGCGTTCCGCGTTTCTCTCTGCAAAAACCATAAACGTGTGTTATATGCGCAAGGCTGCCACCACTACATAAATATCGGACCGAGAGAGACAGAGAGAGAAGAGATGCCTCTGCAGGGGATATACAGCGAGTTAGAGAGAGAGAGAGAGAGAGAGAGAGAGGGGGAGTCGAATCCGATAGTATTTCGAACACGAAAGCTCGAGTAGTAGTAGTGGACGCGCGGTTGCGTTACGTCGCGCAGCAGCGGTGGTACTGCAGCGCCCGTTATCCCACACGCTCTCTTGTCGTTGGCTTGACGAGTTACGCTGTTTGCGCGCCGCGGGAGGCCGGAACGAGAGTGCCATAAAGGTGTACGTAAGAACTGCGGGGATGGCCTGTACTGCACACGGACCGATGATGGCGGGGATGTTTTTGAGACGAGCCAGGGCTTTTGGGGTTGGATTGTTACGGGCCGTGACGGGAAAAAATATTGTTTTTCGCGATAACGTATTTTTTAGGACTCGTTGGTTACACCGCGATATTATTGATTTGATAATGATATACTTTGATTGTTGCTGGTGCTGACGTTAACAAAAAAATATAGGTCGATTTACTCGATTTTCAAAGGTTTCGTTTGTTAAATCATAATTAATTATGTTATTGACTGCATTTTAGTCAAACTTTAATTTCATTTCTTTCGGGATGCTTATTTAACATTCAATGAAGCAATATACATGATTGTAATTATAACTTTTGTATCAATTTTGAACAATACCGTAATGTAAAAGACTTACTTATAACGATAAAAGTGTTCCTGTCTGTAATACATTTCTTAATTGACGATATACGCAATCAAAAAGATGCAATGTAACGTTTACATAGCATATAGGCTTCGTATTACAAGGGCTATGGCATCAATACTATTCATGTAGAAGGTCGATGGTCGGTCGAATTCCTTTTTAGTCAGTCAACGTGTGTCCGCCGCGTGTTGTATAAGGAAAAAAGTATATCGTCGAATCCGAGGCTACACGAGAAAAGAGCGTAAACGTCCGGCGTCGATGGGTCAGTCGGGATTTCTGTCCTCGTATAATACCCCTCAGCTCAGCGGCGTTGGCCCGGCACGTCTGTGTGTCTCTGTGCACGAGTGTAAGAGTCTAGAGGAGAGCACTGCAACGGAGAGACACGAAAAGGCCTCACGTAGAAGAGGAAGGAGAGAGGAGAATGAGAGCCACTACGCTTGCGCCTTTAAGCCCCGAGTGCTTTCTCCTCCTCTCTTGCTCGACCAGAAAGACACTACTAGCCTCTTTCTCCCCCCCCCCCCCTTGGCTCGTCTCTCTCTCCAAAGAACTGCATTAGGTGATTGCACGGGAGACAAGTATAAGGCGTCCGAATTTCCTCCTCCGGGCTTTTTCCTTTTTTCTCTCTTTCTCTCTCTTTTCCTCTCACTCGCTCTTTCACGATCGCTCTGTGTGTATGTGTATATGTGTGTGTGTTTTTTCTTCTTTTAGCCCCTCGCGTGAGCTTTCTTCCTGATTTTACCTCGTGCCGCCCCGCGAGAATGCGAATAAAACGGCAATCCTTGTACGCCTGGAAGTAAGTAGTACGCGCCGCGTCCCGATGCTTTTGAAAAAATAACAAGGCGAATTTTTAGTTCGCCTATTCATTTGGTGCACGCTGCGAACTCGCTGCGACGCTTTCCTCTCAATAATGCGTTTTCTTCCAACTGCACACTCGCGCCGATGGTGTTCTTCTTTCTTTCTTTCTTTCTTTCGATCGTTTCTACGGGCGCGCGAGCGCTCTCTCTTTTTTTTCTTAACCACGCAGGTACGCGGTTTCGCTCTCGCGTTTTCAATCGACTGATGGCCTTTCGCCGGTGCGCGCGCTCTGCACGCCAGGAGAAGGAGCTAGCGTATAGTTTAAAAGTTAAACACGAATTGGAAATTGGCATTTCTTTCGAAGCGAGGGCAAAGTTAACCCCTGAGAGAGAGGGAGAGAGGGGAAAACTTTTACAATTCACTCGCGGATGTCTCGCGGCACTATCCATCGTCCCTTGCTTCTTACATTTTGTATATATATAAGTATAGAGAAAAATCTGCACCAATTGGTAGGATAAAATATTTAAACCTCTCAGATTCCGCCTTCGCAATAAAGATTGCTATTTCAGTTTATTTTTTCGCCGGAAAATGTATTCCAATCAGTTCCGATCGACGTACAGGATAATAAAATAAATTGATTGCAAACAGAATTATTTTCGAATAATAATCATATTATGTGACATTCGTGAAGAGACTGAAAAAATTGTAGATTCATTAAAATCCGAAACAAAGTATTTAGCCACTTCATCACCTATACGATAAACCGTCTCAGAATATAATACGTTTATTGCAAGAAGCGGAAATGATCATTGGACGAATATAATTGATTTTACAAATTGCCCCTCTACTTTAGTTCGTGACAAAAAAAAACTCTATAGCGAATTCCTTTTTCCAGCCGATTAGAGCTTTACGTCCTCGACTAGGTGATTTCTAAATCTGAAAGCGTGAAAACTCATCCATGTAATAGAATAGACGGATAATATTACGTGAAGGAGTTTTCACATTTTCAAATTTAGAGAACAGATATGTGTAATACGCCAGGACGGTGAGATGCTTAACTTTCCCTATGACTTTCAACGGTTTTTAATTTTTGATCCCAGTCAGCGAACGTGCCGCGGCTAACTTCGTTAACTTTAATTATTCCATCGATTCCCTCTCTCTCTCTCTCTCTCTCTCTCTCACACACACACACACATATACACACATAACTGAGTCTTGCTAAAAATAGAATAAGAAAAAAAATGCTTTCGCACACATCTCCCAGCTCGCGCGCGCACGCGGGGGTCTGAAAAAGTTTCCTCGTAATAATTAAAAGTGATGTAAGTAGCAGATGGATAAACTCGCTGTTCCGTGTTTCCTAATAAAAAAGAGGGAAAGGGCAACTATACGCACACAGAGCTAAGGAACTTTAACTCGTTACGAAGAATCGAGCAGCAGCAGCAGCAGCGGTAGAAGCTGCAGCGCGCGCCCTGCGCAAACAGGACATTTTTCAATACTCCAACTTTTATTATTATCCAGAGATCATCCTCGGCACCGACGAGTTTGCCCGAAGAGAGAGAGAGAGAGAGATAGAAAGAGAGAGAGATGTGATTAAAACAACGCGCGCGACCCTTAACTGGATCGACCCTCAAAGATGTTCGCCCTCTTTCTCTCCATCGAGTTAACTTTGATGCTTAGCGGATCGACTCGGAACTTTTTCTCCTTCGTTTTCTTTTTATTTTCAATCTTTCCTCTCTCTCTCTCTCTCTCTCTCTCTCTCTCCCGTCGCCGACGCTGCCGCGCGTTAAGACAGATAAGAAAAGGTGGAGAGCGTATCGACGGCGGCGTCGCTCCAAGATTCGCCTTTTAATTAGTTGATTTAATAGAGCGTGGAATTGATAAGCGACAAATTGGATAAGGAGGCAGCCGCTCCAGCTATTATTTCGAACAAGCCTCCCGAGAGAGTTTGTCTTTGCTCCTTCCTGCTCCTTTTTTTGCTCCCTCTCCGAGCTGCAGCAGCAGCAGTAATCCCGGAGAGTGAGAGAGTGAGAGTTTCGAGGTGAGAAGGAACAGAGGAGAGGGAAAAAAATGTTAATGAAAGAACAGCGGCAGAGAAAAAGGGGTTATCCTCTTCATTTTATACAATTTCCTGCAAACTTAAAGCTTTTACCTGATTTAATATGAGTGCCGGCGATCAAACGAGCTACAAAAAAGAAGGGCCGCGGGACCCTCCAGAGCTTTGGTCGCTCCTCGTCTTCTCCGGCTTCTTCGACGTTGCGTTCTCTTTTTTTTCCCTACTCGTCCTTACATCCCTGTATATATATATACTCTATCTATGCGGAGTGGGAGCGTCTAAAATCCCTCGGAGAGAGGGAGAAAAGAAAAAGAGTTCGAGGGCGTGTTTCGAGGTACTTCTTTTTGCGGGTTACACCTCCTCATTTCCATACGTCGTTCCTCGGCTTGAGGAGAGAAAAAGAGAGGGAGCGAGGTAAAATTGATAGCGCCGGCTTTTCGCTGCTGGTCCGCGCCGCCGCCGCCGCGCTCAACTATATACACACAGCCGGAGCTCAACAAGTAAAGCTTCGTAAATCAAAATCAGTCGTTTACGCGCTGCTACCTGCTTCTGCGCTTGTAAATTACTGTCTTTACGGGCGGGAGGGCTTGTAGCGGACCGACGGAGATATTGTCCTTTGGATAGGACGCGCGCGCGCGCGACGCCGCCCGTTAAAACGTTGCAAGGGGAGGACAATGTTGGTTGTTTTTTTTTTCGAGCTTGTTTATAGGAGAGAGCGACTCTTTCGCGGGGTGACTCTTTGCTTCCTTTTTTTATGCGCCGGAGAGGCTTAATTTTTACCGAGTGCACAGTGGAAAGTGTATGTGCCATATAGTTTGATAGAGGAATGCGCTTTTATTTGCGAGTGTTCTAGTTTTTCGTGTGAATACAGTCTTGGAGTGGCGGCTTATTTAAATTAATGTGTTCGAGGTCATTTTTAAAGATGGCTTGATAAGTGTTGAAAAATTTTTAAGAAAGTAACGTTTATGTTCTATTATAATTAGAATGGAAGCTAACTTATATACTTTTAAAAGTAAATTGTATGCTATAACAAAATAGATTTTCTTTTTGTTAAATTAAAAATAAATTAAAAATTTGACATTAAATACTTGTTTTACAACAAACGTCATATTTTTTCCCCGTAAGCATTAATTTTAACTCCATGAATATGAATAAAACTGACTTGAAGTTATTTCAGACGCGGTAGTTGCATTCGCGTCAGTCGCTGTACTATAGTCAGGCGCTAATATTTACTTGCGTACTTCCGCTTTTTCTACTCTTCAAGAGAAATGGGAGGATAATTCTTTTTTAACTTTGTTACAAATGTTTCTCCCCTTTTATTGCCATCGTTACTTTTTAACAACGTATTTAAAATTGCAGAGTTCAGTCCCAACGAGTATGGCAACCACTTTTTAAATTGATTTCGATTTTATGCCGCAATTCAAGGTGCGAATCCGATAGAATGAGAAATGAAATGAAATTGTTTTTCATCCTAAAAATGAAAAGTTCTGTCCTGAATTCTCTGGAAATTAAAGATCTACTACAATAGTGTTAACTATCCGATTATCAAAAAGTGAAATCATTATCAATGCTTGAACTAGAATTTAATTTTTTCTTTTGAGCATATGTAAATTAGCTTATTAGTCAATTAAAACCTTCCTATTGATAAAATAAAATTATCAGTATTTAAATGTATACATGAAAATTTAACAAATTTAAAGTATAAACAAATTTGCTTTACCCCGTACATAAGCCAAAATTATCAGTAATATTTTATTAAACTTCCTATCCCAGTATTAAATATAAATAAATAATTTGCTTAATAATTTTAGACTGACTCCTTCCTTTTTTTAATGCGAATATTGTTTCTAAGCTGATTTTCTACATATAGAAAAAGTTTCGAGTCCAGATATTATTATTTATCATCTTTTTAATCGAAAACGTAATTTTTAAAAAAGTTTTAAGATCAACGTTCTATCACATAAATTTATTAAATCAGTCATTTTTCTACCAATCCTCTATTTTTGAGAAGATAATTAAAAAAGTTCACTTTACCCCGGTCTCCCCTATACAAGTCTGTTTTTAAATAGCTTATCACTAATTTAGTAAGGTGTATAAGGCCCATTTTATAGGATTTGTATTTATCGTTAACGTTTTATTTCCATAGTTTTATGAACTTTCGTACATACAGCCAATTCAATACAACTACTTCTGCAATAAAATCCCTCCTTGTTTACGTACCTCACATCTAACGAAGAAACGTACGCCCAACTTTTCCCGTCCATAAATCTCATAGCGGCCGATCCGCTTCGAAGCTAAACAATTAATATCAGGCTCATGTGCGTTCAATCGTCAGCGTGCACACCAAAGCGCGCAATTAGAAAATTCGCCTTTATAACCAAGGCGAGTTTTGATCTTTCCGACTCGCTGAAAACAGCAGCCTTCGTGCTTTTTCCACGTAAAAATTCGACGTTAAAATAAGTTTATTGGTGGGTTTATTCGTGTTTAAGTATATCAAATAAGTGGACCCCGGGAAAAATATATGAGCACGCGATACGCCGCCGGGAAAGAGCCAGCGGACGTAATAATAGGCGTGGAGGGGTTTAGAGGAGGTGGAGGAGGAGGAGGAAAAAAGAGAGGGCCTCCGCACGTCGAGAGAGAAAAGTTCGCACATAAAAATGGATCGCGAATTTATGGCCAAAGTTTGGCGAATTTCGCGAGAGCCGTAATTGTCCCAAGATGTATCGCCGCCGCAAGAAAGAAAGCCGCAGTGGTTGGGCTTGGCCGAAAAAGCCTTACTACAACTTCTATTATATCCGTGGACGAACTCTTCCCTCTCTCTCTCTCTCTCTTTCTCTCTAGTGCGATAATATCTCGTTGTTTCCTGCTTCTCTCTGTGTTCACCGTGCACCACTCGCAATGGGATATATAGCGTCTGGAATTCCTTTTTTCCTGCAAGCTTGCAGTGAGAGAGATATAATATACGTGAATGAAATAATGTATGGGATGATTCAGCGGATGTGTCAGTTTGTGCCTTTTTTCTACGCGGGATAGACAAATATCGGAAAAGGATGGAGGTTATTGGTGGATATATAGGAGTTTGGTTGCTTTGAGTATTATCTGTGCTTGCTCTCTCGACAGAAGTGACGTCTCGATTTTTACAGCTGATTTGTTTTTTATTTATTATATTTTTGCGTAGGGTGGTAGATTTTCGAGGAATCTCGCGTTGGTTCATCTTTGAACTTTGATGATTTATTTCTCATAAAAATGAAGATTGTGTGCAGTTGTTTTAGAAATTTCCTGTTATATAATAGATCGAGTTGTACAATAAAAAGAAGGAGGATTTTTAAAACGTAATATATTTGTGATCATTCTGTTCGAATAACAGAAATAACTCATTTTATTCCAGTCGTTCGAAATATGGAGTTTCATAAATGTTTTAAATTGATATATTTATTTTCTTTGCAACGACTGATCAATGAATTTTTCATACATACTTCACTTTTGAACATTTAAAAATGAAATGCGTCAATATTTGCAATAAATCTCAATGTGAATGTTCAAAAAAATAAAGCAGCAATAGGAACCTTGATTATTTCATATTTCGAATTTTTTCTTTTTCCACAAAAAACGTTCATTATATAAGCTTTAATCTCGTGCGTAATGAGTACAGAATCGATAAGCGCTCCAACAAAGTGACTAATCTAAACTCAGCAAACAAATGCGAGATAAGCCACGACCAAAACCAGCCGAACAGTTACCGCCATAAAAATCCACGAAACCAGCCGCTCAGTCTATTATGCACTGAAATATTTCCCCGAAAAAATTGCGTCCCATTTTGCTCGGGAAGCCAGAGAAGGGAGAAAAAAATAGCGTCATCGATATAAGCGCCCTCGCGAACACTTGAAAATTAAGCGGGCGAGTGCATGAAAAGAGCGCATGATATATTCCTGGCGAATTGAAACAATATTTCTGGAATGTAACCTGCACCACCACCACCACCACCACTACTCGTCGCGCGTTGACTGTAATTTATCTAGCGTTACCGGGAGGGTGGGACTCCTACCACCGCCACCTCCACCACCGCCAGTACCGTCGGCGCGTGTCGCTGCTCGGGAAGTGAAGGGTTGGTCGTAGAGGAAGCGAAATTTCGCGCGGGTGAGCGTCGAAAAAAAAAAGCAGCAGCCGAGCTGGCGAGTGAAAAAGAGGTATGGGAGAGAGAGAGAGAGAGAGGTCGGATGGAATACCAGGGCGCATTGTTCCAACCCTTCTCTATATCTCTCTCTCTGTCTCCCGTATATGAGGTCGAGCGCGGCGGTGGTGTGTGCGCGCGATAGTCGAGAATGAAATTTTACGAAAATTCTGCTGTATACCCGGACGTTGCGTGCAGTGCTATATACGTCAGTCGTAGGCCCTTGCAACGCGCCATTCATTTATTGCAGCCGACGTGTATACGAAGTTGCAGGACGCTAAAAACTACTGCACCTCTTACCTGTCGCCGAATATACCCTGTTTCCCTACGCCCATCAATTTCGATTGGTTGAGAGCTTCCCACCTATTTCATTCTTTTCGTATTTTGATGATGATGGAAGAATTAGCGGAGTTGGAAAAAAATAATTACAGTATACGACAATTACATATCGTAGAACTTGATTCATGAAATGATCAGCCACAAAGTGTATAAATAAAATCATTTTTTCTCAACAAAGCGCCTTTATAACACTTCCGCTTATTAAATTTTGCACTTTTAGGAGATCAGCTCGACTCTTTTCGCATCATTCCGTGCTGGATAACAAGACGCTCAATAACTATTTTTTCCACCCTTCATCTAACACTTATCCAATATCACATGTATAGGCGATGATAATCACAAACTCAAATATTTTTAAATTAACATCAAATTTCGAAAAGCCGCTAACTACAACGAAAATATAGGATAGGAAGTAAATCGATTTTGCAATCACATGTTCATACGAGACACTAGAAGCGAGAGAAAGCTAACAAACGCGATTATTTAATGCAGATATCTTGATTTTAGTATAATAAATAGACAATATATATATATGCATAACGCCGAATTCATATTTCTAACTAAATAATCAATTCTTTATTACATTTATTACATAAATAGAAATTTCTGTCAAAGCTCCTATTTGTCCCATTAATGCCAATTAGATAAACAATTTCTTATCAGTTTCCACACCTAAACACGAAAAACTACGGAGCGCATTATCTGGACATCATTATCGGCGACCCTGTACACCTAGATATCGAGTACGACCGAATTTCACACCTAGACATTATTATCGGTGACCCTACACACTTAGACAGAGTATAATATGAAATTAATATACACATTTGCCAATTGGAATTAAGTAGAAGATATATGTGTACACTTATTAATTAAATTTTTTTCGGTACCTTTCAATACTTAAATTATATATATATATCTATATATTATTCTCTATATTACCTATTATATTATTAGTTTTTACTTATAAATATCGTCTCGGGAAGAAATTTGTACGTATTTGTATATCTATATATAGCGTCAGCCGAAAATTTAACGAAAGGAAATAGTCGCCTAAAAATTTGCATCGGCAATAACTTAAAAACAAATTAATCTTTGGCGTTGAAACTTTTTTCAAGTCGAACTTTAAAATCTATTAATTAAGCTCCGCAAAACTTCATAAAACCAATGTAAAGCATAAATTACTAGAAATGGTCAGAATTTTTTTTGAGGTTAACAAGCAAATTCAAAGTATAAAAGGAAGGCTCGTCTGCGCCCTGCGGTTCTCATACTTGCTATCGCGAGCTAAGCGCTAAACATCAATCTTTTGGGGTTATATGCGTAGAAAGACAAAAGAGATGCAAATAAAACACAATTCACATTTTTGTTTAATTCATTTTTTATTAACATTAAGTATTTTACTATGTACATTCAATTGTAATATAAATTTTTATAAACTAGTAGTCTATAGGAATTAAAGAGCAAAAAAGGTTTAGTACATATATGTTTCATACAGTCATGGAGTGCAAATGCTGTGATAATCAAATACATTTTATAGAATAAAAGTACGTGCATAGTATAACAAATTTTCATAGATTGGTATTTTTCTGTAATTATCAAGCTATTTCAAAATTAAAGTAAGTATTTCATAATATCTTATAATATTTTATAAAGACGTAATGATTCAAATTACATATTTATTTTACTGTTTCAAAACGCATGATACATTATTTAAGTACGCAAGAAAGAAAAAAACACACAAGTGTCTTACAAGTGGTCTATATAACATTCTTCGAATTATAAAAAGATTAAAAAAAAAACTAAAAACATACGAAACTAAAATATTAAAAAAGGAAAAAAAACAGGCAGCTGCACGGACACGTAATTCCGTATATAAAACTAAAGTCAACTTAAGCAAGTAAGTCTAAAGTCTCGCCCATTTTTTTTGACAGCAAAATCATTGTAGAATTAAATTCCTTTCGTGTTACGAGTAGGGCCGCATTCATATGGACAAACTTAATCGCAGCACTATGAAGTCTATTAGTTTTGCAATGACCTACAACTGCAAGAATTTCACAGATATTGTCTAGACATATTCGGTTTATAAGAACTTCTTCACATATGTCCTTTAGTCCCTCTAAATTATATTTGTCCGCTGCTACAAAAAGATCGCACGCCAAATTTTCAACGTTATTCACTTTTCCAGCATAAATGAAACGCAAGACTTCTTTCATAACATCATGACTGATGTCGTCGATCATGATTTCACGGTCGATATTTTCCTTCATATTGTGTTCAAACATTGCTGCGAAAACACTGCTGCGAGACGCCAGAATAATCCTGTGCGCGTGAAATTGTTTGCCGTCAACTAATATCTTCATATCACTGAACTTCGTATCTTCTAAAATCCGTTCGAAATCGTTGAATTCTTTTAATCGGCGATCTGATTCTGATATATCCTGTACAGCTTGGACTGAGACAGAACAACCTTCATTTTTCTTCGCGATGAAACATATTTTAAATTCAATCATTTCAAACTACCGTTTTTTAAATAGTTTTCACGAAGTTCATGTATATTTGGAAATGGGTTACTATTACTAAATTTATGCACTTTTGTAGTATTAATACCAGTTGTATAGGTCCAAGATTCATTGTAAGTTACTTTTATCGGATTCATGCCTTTACTATCTGTAATTGATATCTCAATAAAAACATTAACATCCTCAGGTATTGTAGCAGCAGTTAATGATGCTAATTCTAATGATAAAGGCTCATACAAAGTATACAAAATTAGTTGCCATTTTACCAACGTTTTTTCATAGTTTGTAATAAATTTTGGTGAACTGAAAGTTCTGTTATAGCCTGTTAACATCAAGAGTTTCTCAAAATGTATTATTTCCCATGTGTATGTAAATTTTGTTAGTTCAACGTGAGTTTTACCGTAACCGCTAAAAAATTTCTTACTGTTTTCAGGTTGAGAACCGCTATCACTTTGTTCCATGATTTAAATTAAATCACGAGATGTATTATAACTGCACTTTATATCTGTTGGAGAGGCAGTTCAATGAAACAACAAGGACGTTTATTTAACTAATAAACTATTTATTACCTATTTATAATGAGTACAATAAGTGTACGCTTCTACGATAATATCTAAAGGACTAGCCCGTATGACTTGTAACCTGTAAGAATCGGTGCTTAGTGATTGTCGTTTTTTTTCGCACGATAGAATACGAAACCGTTAGACATTAACAAAATTCTTTATATTTTAAATTGAAAATGATATTTTTAATTGAATACAATCGATTATAATACTTAGGAATTAATGATACTGTCTCGTTGAGAGTAACATGCAGACTGACTTCTTTTGTTTCTCTCGCTTATCTTGTTTCCACGTTCGCCAAGCTATAGCAGTTTCATATCGCAACGGCCGACGCCATGCTCTTTTCTTTCGCTCATACGATTGGTGGGGATTAACCTGTTATCGGTGTATACGCGGCCTTCGCAATATTCCTTTTTTTTTTTCATCGTATTGAGACGATCTTCATATTTTATCTTTTTTTTACCTTCTTTTAATTCTTTATTTTTTTCTTATTTTCTAATATATTTACTTTTTTATTTCACTTTTATTTTTTTTTAAATATTTTTCTTACCTCTTAACTGTTCGAGGAAATGGTTGCAAATTACTGTGGAGAACAGAGTGGTGTTCTAATACATATGTAATACACTATTTATAAATGAATTATAATGGCATTATTTGGGTTAATAGTTTTAGTTACAGCGTATCATATGCATCAGAATCTATTCTTTCACTAGATGGAATGTAATGAGACTGCGTTTACACTTTTCACATGGAACTTTGATGTTGAAATCAAGATCTTCTTTTTTACATGTTAGGAATGCAACTTTTCCATCACACTTAACATATTTTACTAAAGTAGCAATAGTTAGAAATACGCTTTTATCAAGAAATAAATTTAGGGATTATAAATGAATACAATAGCGCGCCATGTAAGTGTGCCGCATAGCTGTCGAGCAGGTATACAAACCCGGCCTGAAGCAACGGACACTCAAATACTCATAACATCGTCAATTTTGTTCCGATCGACTTGAAATTTTGACACAATATTCCTGAGATGTTATGCATTCATTTAAAAAAATTAAATAAAAATGCAACTAAAAATGTTGAAATACCTTACCCCCCCCCCCCCTTAAGGCAATATTTTAACATTATGTTTAGTATATCGAAAAATGTAATTTTTACTTAGATGATGTAAGTCAATAGAGGGTGCGTTAGCAAGCGAGGTACTTTGCTACTTAAAATTTATCCTTTAGCTGCCATTCCACAAAAGGAACGCATAAAGTGAATTTTGAAATTTTAAAATTGGTTCATTCGTTCTTGAGACACAGAAAGATACAAACATAGACATAAAAAAAAATGAAAGAAAAAGAACAACAACAGATTACGAAAGTATAAAAGCGCTCAAGTGAAAGGGTTCGTTTCCTCAAAAGCAAAAGAGAGGGAGAAAGGGAGAGAGAGACAGAGAGAGAGAGAGAGAGAGAGTGATGGGCTAGTGCGAAGCGGCTGCGGCGGCGGCGGCGGAGGCATCGACAGGGAGAGAGCGAACCGTCCAGCGTAACGTATACGTGGGCCGCGCACTCAGGCCTCTTTACAATATTAAGCCCTTTTATTAATGGCCGCGCGTAGTCCGCGTAATGGTCGACGAATCGATTAATCGAAATTCGATACTACCGACGGCCGACTCGACCCTACCCTCTATGTCCAGGGCCGCGAAGAGCATCCACACATACACACACACACACACACCCACACACACACGCGTACACATTTCTGTCTGCTTGTACGTGTGTGTGTGTGCGAGTAGGTGCATCAGGTCTTAGCCCTCTATGCGGGAGCGAGCCCGCGACATAATATAAAGTTAATAGTATCATAAACGTCGCTCGTTTGCCCCCTCGCCCCACCCCGCTCTCACTCTCACCCTGCGTTTCTCTCTGTAGGTACGGCCACTTTTGTCGTTTGTGTAATGGGCTTAATGGGCGACGAGCTGCTTTGCGTCTCTCTCTCTGTCTCTCTCTCGCTCTCTCTCTCGCTCTGTGTGTGCGCGTATATTTTGTAATGCGCCACGGACGGCTGGGATGCAGCTGGCAAAGGCTCGATTGCGGCGTGCGCGCGCGCGCGCGTCGACGTTAAGCCGAGTATAAACAACCGCGGGGGATTCCGCGGGAGGCGCTACACCAAGCCAGTCTTAATGGACTGGTCTCTGCGGCAATATTGAGAGCAGAATTGCAACAATTGTGTCTGGCGGTTGACTTTCTTTTGAAGACTGTTCTATATGGCTTAGCTTCTTTTGCGCCGTGAAGCGATAGACGCGGATCGTGTCAGAATATGCCGCTTGAACGATGGGTAACTGTTGGTTATAGTGTCGTCCAAGCTTCACCCACATCTTATTGGGAAAGTGAAGTGTCAGCCAAAATGTGGGGTATAGAATACATTAGTTTTTTTTTTGTGGAAAGTGAGTTATTATAGTTTGCGTGTTATTTCACGGATGGTATGTTTAGGGAGGTTTTTTTTATGACATTGTTGAATGATGTTTTGACAAACGGTATAATATTTTTAGATAGAGGCTGGAGGAGAGGTTATCAATAGAAATAATAAGAGTTTCGAATTGATCGAGAATTGATTCATACTTTCCGAGAAAAATAATTTTATAACGAAAACATTTATTTATTAGTTCTTTCTGGAATGTTTATTATTAAAAAAATATTTTCGCAGAAAAGCTAAGTAATCAGTTTTCAATTGATTAGATCGAATGGAGTTTTACAAAAAGAAATTCCATATGACAATATGACGTACACTGCCAATTGAACCGCCGCAATCGCCAATTGAATTCACGTTATTCTTTCATTATTTTTACGAAATAGTATACTGCCTCGATGCGATTTGCAATGAAAAACCATCTACCATCAGAAAATATTCGAAAATATAATATCTATATCTACGAACAATTTTTTGACAGCCAATATTTTTTATAAAAACTTCATTATGTAACGTCGTACGCCTTTTCTCGCTAATTTTTTAACTTTACATGTGATAGCATGATAAATGAACCTCCATGCTCGTTCCAACAGTAGAATCACAGATCAATATCGACGAAACTCGATCCTGGTAAAACAGGACACTGTTCGTTCTGCGTTCTTTTAAATGCGTTCAATAAAAGAATCACATAAGCGCGTACCGGGTCGAAATACACAAATACATATGATATAAATAACTGGTGTATTTCCTACCTGCAACAGAATGTAGATAAGGGAGTTATGCATAACAAATTCGAAGAAAAAAATACTCATATTCTTTTCAATTGAAAAATAATGCAACTCTTTTTATTTAATAATTAATTGTTTAAAACATATCTTTTGTTTTTTTAACTTAATTCATAAAATATTGTAAGATACAAACACTTTATTATAAATCATATTATTTTAAACATTTAAGCAACAACAATTATTGCTTTATTTGTTTATAAGAAACGCATGCTTATAACATTTTACAAATTCGTTTCTAAAAATTATTTTGTATAATCAAATAATCAAATAAGGTTTTTACAAGTTACACAAGAGACTTTTTATTTATTAGTTTAAATATAACAATTTAAAAATTGGTCAAATTCATATTATTATTTGTGTCATAGTTTTAATAATTTACTTGTTGTTTTGAATAATTTAAGAAAAGAATATATTAACAATTAAACTGTATAATAATAACAACAGTTACGTAAAATACAAAACGTATCATTTTTAAGTCTGCGTTATTTATTTAGTTTTTATTATTAATTTTGTCACGTGTTAGAATAAAAACAAGAACGAAATATGTTTCAATTTTTAAAATATAATTTTTTAACTATTAAATGCATTTGGTCAAGTTAATTGTAATAAATTCTTAGTTTTTTTAAATAACAATATTAAATAATTCATTTCCTAAAGTTTCTTATATTTATTCAATAAATAATTGTAATATTTAAGATTTAAAACAATTATATAATAAGCACATGGGTGTAACCAGGCAGAAGACACTATCTCGACTCCGTAGCCCTTAGCACGCAAAGAAAAAAAAAAGCAAAAGCCGCGAAAAGCTCGACCGCATCGCTTACTCACCTGCACTGTCAATCAGCAACTGTCACACATATATATATTAAATTTTATTAAAACGTTACGATTCATACGAAAAGGTGTTCCTCATTGAGATTGAATAAATACAAAAGTAAGTTTTTTAATCAATATTATTTCTTTCTTTCTGTCCTTTCACACACACACTCTTTCTCACACATTAAGTCACATCTTGAAATTATCTAGGATTTAACCAAACGTTAAATATGCTGGGTAATTCAAGCATACTGATTTTGTCCAGGGCTTATAGCGCGCTGGATAAGTCAAAATTCATATTCTCGATCTCGTCCAGGATTTAATTAATTATATACACTGGATGTGTCGTGATGCACACACACTCACTCGTGCGCAAATCCATTTAAAACCGCTTAAGAGAATCCTCAGCTATTGGGCGAAAGCCTAGGCTCGAAAAAATCTAACAAGGTTGTGCGTCACCTATAACCGACGTAACAATTATATTTACGCGTAAAAATAGGTCTCTCGTAATCTACCTCAACCATCCCTTTAAAGTGCATTATTTCATTGTCATCGACGAGCAAGAAGAAAAACAGGAATACCCGCCGCCAGTAAGCTAAAAATTATAGAACACAATTAATGAAACTAAAATTTCTGTACAAAAAACGTGCATGTTGAAGCGAGTTTTCCTTTGTCGCTCTCAGTTTATGACTGGGAATTCCTTTTAATCCGCGAGCCACGGCACGTGCACACACTGCGCACGTACACCTACGCCGCACCGTCATATAAAACAGCCATTAGGATTGTGCGTCGACGAATGTTAACACGAAATACAAATCATTCCGCGGCAAATCCGCGACCGAAAGTTTTTATGCGCGGGGGTCGACTCTCCCGGTCGGCCAGCCTCGTCTCTGCACATGAAAGAGAGAGCGAGATGAAACGAGAGAGAGAAAGGGAGAGAGAGAGAGAGAGAGAGAGAGAGAGAGAGAGTCGGGATTGGAGGAAGGGCTTTGCTGTAGCTGTACCTCTACCCCCTCGCTAGCGCTAATCCAAAAAGCTTTTCCGGCATCGTCAAACCTCGCCCTTTCGCTGCTGCAGTCGCCCTCTCTCTCTCTCTTTTTCTGGCTCTATTTTTTTTATAACGAAATAACCGCAAGCTCTTCGCTGTGTAACGCGACGCCCGGGACTGTTTAGCTCTTCCTCTCTCTCTCGTATGTGCCCACTGCGCGAGATGAGACACAACTTGTAAAATTCCGGAAATTTAAATTATGCTTTCTCGGAGAGCTCCGGCCGAGGTAGTAAAAAAGCGTTTTGTGCGTAACTCGCTCTGGACAATCAGTCGAGAGCTTTTGTTTAGCAAGACACACACCGCGCACTACGCACACATACGCGCAACGTGTACTGTTATTAAATTGAAAAATTCCGCGGGCTTGATTAACGCGGTCATGCGGCAGAACAGAGAGCCGCACTGAAATATTGAAGCGTCGTATAATACCGAGGGCTCGAACGACCGAGCGATAAAAAAAAAGTAGAGAAAGAGCGGGAGAGAGAGAGAGAGAGAGAGAGAGAGAGTTTAATCCTCTTAGAGAGAGTGAGCGCGCGACGTCGGCGGTGGTAGATGCCGGCCGCGTGCTATATTACGGGACTTACACCGTTAAATTGATGACCGCGACTCGGTTGCCGTGTGTTGGGAATTTACATGCGCGAGCCCGGAGCTGGAGACCGCGCGGTTCACTGTATGTTGCCTGGGATTTGGGCGAATGAAGAGAGGGTGAGAGAGAGAGAGAGGAGCTTGCGGGATCTGCGAGAGGGCTGATAGAGACCGATGACGATTACTCGGTAATGACAGCTGAATTGGTTCGCTTGTATATACATTTGTCTTTGTTGTAGCTCGTCGACGAGATGCGTACTTGGTAATGAGCTGTTGAATGGTTTTCGTGAATTTACAATAGTTTAAGGGTTGGCGAAGGTTGGTATTATTTATTTTTCAGAGAATTGTTGATCGGTAGGGTAAAAAGTACTTTCAATAAATGAGAAACTAATAAGACAATTTTTTTTAATTGTATATAACTAAAAAGATTATGATAATTGCAATACACTATTTATCTATTTTTTTTTTTTCATTTTCGAATTATGTCATTTTATGGAATATCACTAAAAAATGAAAAAGCAATTTGATTCATAGACAATATTGTTAAAGAGGAAATGATCCATCAAGAAGCGCAATCCATCAAATGGTCTTTGACAAACCCCGCCGCGTAAAGTGAAAAAAAAATGCATCGAGATGAGCTGGGGAATCCAGTAAAGCCATAAAATACATTTTGAGTGACAGTAACTGATTTTTGTGTAAATAATTTTTTTAAAAATAGAAGAATAATGCATTTGTCGCGTAGAACAAATTCATACTTCAACGCCACGGCGACAGACATTTATTCATAATTTTTGCAAAAAAAAAATAAAGAAATGTAGATGTGCATTATGCGGATAACTTTGTCCCAGAATCGGAGTCTCGGAGCTCCGTTGATGAATCCCATTCTAATGCGATTTAACTTTGCGGGGTGGCGATTCAATGAAGACGCTGGGCTAAATTTGCGAAAATTCGAGATCCCCCGGACCCTAAAAGTAACAATGTAACGCGCACAAAAGCATCTGCACCCTCCTAATAAATACGTAATCTTGCAGGCCTTCGGGGTGGACGACTCGCACAATTTTATTTCATTGTTAATTTCGTATTTTTAATGAATGGATTCATCACAGGGTGCTATAAATTAAATAAAAAGTAAAAATTCATGTATAATCCGTGAAATTTTATAATGTGTACATTTCAGCTTTTAAATTTATTACATATTTGTCAATGTATGTAATATGGAAAAGTGAATTCGATCTCGTCAAATTGAAAATGTTCATTCGGCATTATCATTTTATAATTATTATTATATTGATTTTGAAAATTGAATTGATAAATTTAATTATACATTGAGACAAATAATAGAACATTAGCATCAAAGTCAACATTCATTCTTCAAAGTTTTGTCAAAACTAAAGGTTTACCTCGTTTGTCCAACAGTTCTATTTAGGAAGATACAAAGCTTTGTCAACATAGCATTTATCTTAGACAAAATCGACGAGTTTTTTCTCAAAAACTCAAAAACGCGTCGATGATACAGAATAAAATTATATGTTATAGTAACAAATTATTTTGCGCAGGTCGCGATCCTTTGGAACGTTAGTTATCGGTTCACGCAAGCTCGATTTTGTGGGTAAACGTGTAATATATATATATATATATATATAAGCACACAAACATGAAACCCTCAGACTATTCTTTTCATCTCCCACGAAAACGAGTCAGAACAGTTCTCAAGAATACGAGTCCGATCTTAGGGTTCAACGTATACGGTCGTACACGTGCTGTACGCATGCGAGGATAAACCAAAATTTTGACAGTACGGACCACGTGCTGCGATGTTTCATAATTTACGTACAGTAGTTAAGAAATAAGTCTATTAACGACATTTCTTTGAGGTTTTGTGCGTAGCCGGGAGCTAACGATGATGTATAACTTATTTTAGAATATTTCAAACTACGACTATATATATATAGCTTTAAATCTGGTAAAATACCTAGAGAGAGTCAGGAAAAAAGTTTTGTAAAGTAGGAAAAAATTTCATATTAATATTCTTTTAATATTAATCGAAGCATTAATCCTCATTTATTATATTATATATTTTCCTCTTCATAAAAAAATGAATTGTAGTATTGCACCTCCCTATATAAAATTTTTGGTAATACGAACCCGAAGGATATTCCATAAATTATGCGCTTACCTCTCACCGAATATTCAAAAGCAAAAAGTAAAAAAAAAAAAAACAATTTGAAGACAAGTAGAAAAAAAAACTGCAGTACGCTGCCAATATTCCATCCCTTATATACCTTGTCCGCCGATACCCAATACGATTTTGTCGCGCCACTTCAAAGTTTTGACGCTGTAAAAAAGTCTGGCATTTTTGTGGCCGTCGAAACAGCAGGCACCGTATACGACGCACATGTGAGAAGCGCAACAAAAAAAAATAACAAAAAAAAATATCCTGATAGGCTTAGAGGAGTCGAAAAAAATATTCAAAGAGAGTCACGGGGGTCCTCCCTCAAAGCGATTTCTGATTCCGCCGTCAATCAAATTTTTTTGTCCCAGCGGCGGCGGCCGCCACGACGCGGGTGCATCGGCATCGCACAGAGGGAGAGAGAGAGAGAGTGAGTTCCTTTGACAAGGGAAACTGCAGAGACGCGTCGTCCAGCACCAAGTCGACCAATACACATTCCCTCGGTCTCTCTCTCTCTCTCTCTCACACCCACACACACAGAGGACGAGAGAGAGATAGAGATAGAAAGAGGGAGAGAGTGAGAGAGAGAGAGAGAGGTGCAGTGCACACGCAGTAGTCTGTGTATAGTGACGCCGCTGCCGCTGCCGCTGCTGCTGCGCACCAAAGGCTCGCGGGGGTGGCAGTGGCGGAGGCGGCGGCTCTCTCACGCGCTTGGAGAGTCATGACTGAGGCATTCGGCTCGTGTGCTCAAGTACTCGAGTGAGCTACTTCCCACCTCCTATATATATATATAGATAGATATGTACGACGCGCTACTGCCGCTGCTACCTTCCTCTCAACCCTCTCCCTGAGTTTCAAGTGAACCTACACAGGCAGAGAGAGAAAGAGAGAGAGGGACCCTTTTAACTTTTAAAGTCCTGGTCTGGAAAATGTCAGAGTTCATTCCTTTGTTTTTTTTTCTCTCTGTCTCTCTCTCTCGCTCTCTCTATGTTTTTCACTCTTGTTCTCGCTGTTGCGTACGGAAAGGTCGCATTTGTAGCTTTAAGGATGTTTACGTACCTAGTTGCATCGGCCAGATTGGGGTGAAAATTTTTAATCAAGCGATTTTCAGTCAACGTATATATATATGTATATATTCGTTTTGAATGCTTACACATGACTGGATTCAAGTGAAAATTTTCCTCCCAGCTGTAATTCTGTTTCCTAAGTTTTCCCGGACAGCTATATATACTTTAGTTACAACATTTTTCCAGCACGAGCGAGAAACTTTTTTCATTTCGCGTTTTTTTTTTCTTTTTTAAATGATTCCCTCAACTCATTTCACGCACTTCCGAGAATGTCGGCCCCTTTTAATTCGGAACTTTACACAAGCAGCGCGAGAATGACACTCTCACGATTTATCCAAGCTCCCATTTTACTTACAAATTATTCACCTATCGGCACTTGATAAATCATTGCGATAGTGGCGGCAACGATAAACAAGGTAGTAATCCCTTTCACTGGGAACACTTTTTTTTGTCGAAGCGCGCCAGGAGTAACAGTTCGACAGACGGGGGCGCGTCTCTAGCCGAAGGCGACAAGCGACAGAGAGAAATTCAAGCGCGACGAGGACTGTATATGGGGGGGTGTCGCAGCGAATTCCCTCCAGCTATACATATATAT
>UELV01039003.1:2341-22267 GCA_900490015.1 Megastigmus stigmatizans
TCTATCCCCTCCCCCCCCCCCCTCTGCCCCGCACATTCGCACTCTCTGCGTGCAAACGTTAAATCCAATCACAAATCATAAAAACAGGATATAAAAATATTAATAAATTTGATTTAATTTATTGCGCGCGAAATATGGCCTATATATAGCCGTGAAATAATTCAATAGAAACTATATCGTTAGGTTTTATTGCGGCATGCATCATGAATATGTATTGCTGTATCGGAATATGTTACATCATTCCCATATACTTTTGATGTTCTCTTGACTTGCATTAATCTGCGCTCAGACCGGTGAGTCATATTTTATCTAATAAGCTGATAAATTTTATTTTCGTCGCGAACTTTTCTTTTAAAATTTTTCACTTTATATCGATATATAGTCTATGAAAATTTGATATGAAATTTTTGATGGCGCGTGTGATCTTTTATGTGACTAATATAGAAATAAAAGATGTTCTTTATATTTTTAGTATAAAAAAAAAAACTATAAATTTCTATTAGGTATAAACTGCATAAATATAGTTAGTACAAAAGTACTGTAAACTGTCTTCATTATTTCGGAACAATTCAAATATTTATTTACATATTCTTCCGTACCAAACTTAGGTATCCTTTAATTTTTTATAGCGCAAACTAACCCAATTCTATATTATTTCAATAAAGAATAGACTCTCCTGTAACTGAGAGGAAAGCTACAGAAAAATTGTACTACAATATCTACTTGCGTAATTCATATTTATTATTATTATTATTTATTAATACCAGAAGAAAAATATACAATAAATTTTCATATCATATTTCATATCATTTTTTGCTTGAAACACATCACGTCTTATGTTTAGCAATATTGTACCCACATGACTTATAGGTTTTTTCTCTCAATATTTGGAATAAGAAATTTCTTATAAATATCGCGCAAGTTGTGTCAGCGTGTCCATCGATATTTTCCGAGAATTCAGTAGATGCAGCCGTCGCAGCGAGAGCGCGCAAAAGCATATTCAGTCCATACCTCTCGCTATAGGCATTCCGTTATCCGTGCCGCGGAGCATAAAATTGGAAAATTCTCGTGCAGAGAGCCGCGCGCCGCGTGTGCAGCCCCTCACGGAAGGAGGCAAAAGAAGTAGTAGGGAGGGATGCGAAAAGCTCCCAGGCGCAGCTCGTAGGGGAGGAAGAGTATAGCGTGCGGCCTTCTCTCTCTCTCTCTCTCTCTCTCCCGGCGAGGGTGTACGTGTGTTGGAACAGCAGCAGCAGCGGCGGCGGCGGCGACGGTGGCAGCACACCTCCAGCGCTGCTCGCGATCCATATTTTACAATATGGCCGAGGGTTGCAGCAGCAGCAGCAGCGCGGGCAGGGCCATAGGCGGCGTTTTCTGATGTACGCAGGTCTGGCCGACGATTGGTCGATAGCGCCGCGACGCTCTCTCTCTCTCTCTCTCTCCTCTTTCTCTCCCTCTTACTTCCTCTCTACAGGGGCGATTTATAGACGCGCGCATACAGCCGACACTCTTTCTCTCTCTCTTACTCTGTCTCTCTGTCTCTCTCTCTCTCTCTCTGCTCGATATGCAGATCGCGTGTCCGCTGATATATAGTGGGCTCTGTTCCGAGTCCAGCCCTTTTCCACCGAGCCGGGCGCAACGACGCCCACCGAGCCGCGCGAGCTCTTTCTTTTTAGTATGGAATATTGCCGGAGGACGCGTGTGCGCGCGAGACGGGTAGGTGCAGCAGACGTGTAATGAAAGGGGGAAAGAGGGAGAGATATGCCGGCTGTTTAAGGCGCGAGGATTTTCCATCATGGCCGCGTGTGCGCCCCCGTTGCGGTGCCCCTTGCCGGCTTTCACGGCTCCATCCATTGTATATATATGGGGCCTGCACCGTAGCTCGTGGCCGTGAAAACTTATGGCGCGCGGCTATATTGTTGAAGAGACAAAGGATAATTTTTCTTTGCGTTTGTCTTGTTTCTTGACCAGATTATACGTTAGTATAATGCTCGTTTTGCAATACCTATACCCTCGAAATAGGAATGGAATGCGAATAAAATGAACTACGATAATGATATGGTAAGGTTTGTAACAAAAAACAGTTCTCCCTAACTTTGATTTGAGTGGAAGTTTTGTATTTTAATATTATTCAAGTATAAACGTTATTTTAGAGTGGCTCAATTTTATTAAGTCGCGAGTTATTTTTTACTCAAGTTAAGAAAAACCCGATATATTCACTCCAAGCCAGGTTAATACGTATATATTTTACTGTAACATTACAATCGGAGTTCATTTTAATCGAAAATTTTGATCTCTTTCATTCTGCGATATGTTTCATTTATGATTACCTACTTAGCTATAGAGTTGTGTATAAGTTATCCAGGCTTGTACATGATGTAATTTACAAATTACAGTAATTACATTTATCTCATCTGCATGCACAATTGGATTTACAAAATTTAATAACAATATTTGCGTATAGGCTGAAAGTACTCATTACTGCTTAAGAAAATGTTGTGCATCAATCAGAAACATCTATACATTTTTACAGACATAAGATTATATCGTATTTTTTAGTAATTTTTATATGAATGAAAGAAGTATTTTTAATAGAATATTGGAACATCTTAACCAAAACACTAAGCATATTTTGCAAACATACATTGACGAAAATCCATTACAAAATTATCAATAATATAATATTTTAAATACTTTAAATTATATAAATGACAAAAGATCAACTCGTGAAAGCTTCGCATAAGTGCACCACACTGCAAATTACAAATAATTTCATCTGTGTTTGCGAACTAGAAATTATACCGGGGCAAAAGAAACTGGGTGAGTTAATGCGGGACTTTTGGAAAAAGCCATTCCATACAGAATCCCCATTATTAGTGAATAAACGTATAGTATAGTCGTGAAAATCGGGGAATAAACTGGGAAAAGTTTGACGTCCCGCCGGCCGAATCGTATAAAACGAGAAGCAGCGGTAGGGGGGAAAGAAACTGCGCGTAATGACGAGAAAGAGAAATAAAGAAGAGACGGCCGGGGCTCTCGCGAGTGCGCGCGGCAGACGAAAAGGGAACTAGAGATAATATTTCGTGGCCGTAATTTTCTCTGGGAAAGAGACAATAGGAATGGCAAACAAAGAGCCAAGTCACTCGCTCCGGGTGCATTTCGTATACTCTAGAACTCGTAAGAAAACAAGGCTATACGAAATAGTAATGATATTACGTTTACTTTAGCTCAGCTTTTTTCCTTACATATTCCAGTGCGTTATTGCAGTACTGGATAAATCGAATGCTAAAGAAGCGGAGAAAACTTATTCAAGATATGTTGCCGGAAGTACATCCATGAGACAGAAACTTATTTTCCTCTCTTGTATACTTACACTATATTCATCTGATTTTCACTCGTCTTTTATGGTCTCTTTTTAAAATTCGCTTGCATGAATGTTTACATCGATTGTGCTGTTCATCGCTTAAACAGAGTGCAAAAAAGTGTCAATGGAAGAAAAGAAAAGAGAGAGACAAAGATCGCTAGATAGATACATATAAATTTATTTGTAAAGATTTACAAAAATATACAATTTTTATTTTTTAATACTTCCCTCGTTCTCTCAGTTTTTCTATAATATCGCAGCTTTTACATCAGTCTACAAAAGTTGCAACTTAAAAGTAATATCACAGAGTCGCTCAAACAAAATATAAATAAACAAAAACAATAAAACAGAGCGGTCTATATCTATCAGTCTTAAGTTAAAATATTTACAACACAAATTACGCAAGCACTCATCCTCCCATTTATACACTCACGCTAATAAATATTCTCACACTTTTTAAAATACAAGTACTCTTATATGGGACAGAAGAAATCAATAAATTCTGACCCTAACTAAGTGCGGAGGTGCGTAAGTTGTCCAAAATTAAACGGACAATGAATCACATTAGTGCAGTACATTTAGTATAGGGTTAAGAAACAAGATCGAGTATAAGTGTTTATGCACTGTCGTCTTAAATCTGCACAAAGATGGTAGATAGGTTGCGCAGAGTCCGGAAGGGAGTTCCAAAAGCGTCTAAAGTGCTCCCTGTGGTTTGATACCTGCTGAAAAAAATCTGCCAAGTACCGATTTTACATATAATAACTGCACAACGAAATAATTCCTTCTAGCATCGACAGGCAACCAGCCCAGTTACCTTCTATAGGGGGTGATGTGCTCATTCTACCTAAAGAGAAAGAGAGAGAGAGAGAGAGAGAGAGAGAGAAAAAAAAAGAGAGGGTGAAGGCAGATAGAGATAAATAGAATCGAGCTGAGAAATAGTGGGAGGAAGATTTCAGTATCTAGGAGTGCAAGGAGGGAACGAGGCGTAATATCCCGAGTAAAACTTTTCACTCAACGCGCAAGAAACGACGGTGCAGCGGCGAAGGCAACGACGCCGAAGGGGTGGAAAAACTGTGCGAGTGGCGGCTATAGCGAGACTGCGGAGGGGTAAAAAGAACGAGGAGGAGCGGCATAAGGAGATATAGACGGAGTAGGAGATGGAAGGAAAGAAAATGAGAGAGAGAGAGAGAGAGAGAGAGTCTTGGAATGGAGGGAGGATGAGAAGAGGCTAAGTACGAAGGATGTAATGTTCCTTCGCGCGGACACGTCTTGGGCACGCGCGCTGTGCACGGTTCCTGCATTTTTTCCAGGATTTTATTGAACACTCCGCGAATAGTAAGATATTGTTGATGCGAGCTTTATTTGGTATAAAGAAAAATTAGTGGGATTTGAATTCAAGTTTCTTTAGTCCATAGACGTTTCACGGTGCGCGTATATCTCGTGCGCTGTAAATTATTTGTGAAAATATGGCTACTTTTGATTTATTTGATACCTATGGATCTTCTTCTGCGGTATAGAAAATATATAGAGTCAATTCAGATTTCAAGTTCTGTGCTTATGATATTTGCGAGAATAATAATATAATAAATATGAGAGATGAGAATGAAGTGTACACCACGATATACAACCCGTTATTTCCCACAATTTCTGAATTTCAAAAATTCAAGCAATTCAACACAGAGTGTACACGCGATCCTCGCAGCATCCGAATCGCTTATACGCGCGCACAAAAGGAAAAGCAGGCAAACAAAATCATCAACAACTTACCACCGTTTATTTATTTAGCAATTACAAAACAATGCGAAAAAAGGCGCATTGAAGTTAACGACCAGTTTTAAGTATAAAAGTAATTCTCGCATATATATATATATACACATCGTGAAACTATGAGAAAACATAAGGCTCGTCGGACGAGGCATGCTATATTTGAGCAATAGAGTTGCAACACGCTATTTACAGTTGCATTAATTTCGCTCGCGCGCATATACAGAAAATTCCAAACTCCATAAAAACAAACGACCTCTCAGCGATTTACAATTTTATACAAAAAGCGAAAGAAGGGAAAAAAAACAGAGCGAGTGCAGAGCTGAGCCGTTCGAGAGAGAGATAGAGAGAAAGAGAGATGAAAAAGAATTCCCGTTGGCCACGACCGAGCTCGGCTGTTCAGCCGGAGACGATGTATAAAACGCTTCTCATATCATAACTCGCACAGCAATGCATGGAAAAGCCCGGGTGCAGCGCACTACGCTTCTGGCGGGATTGATTTAGATGACGCGCGCGTTTCGCCATTCCTTCTCTCTCGTGCGCAGCGCATTGTGCGTGTGTGTGTGTGTCCCCCTTTTAATTGTGCTTAATTGTTATTACGAATTCCCATTTATCGACGACACGCCGTGCAGCCTCTCTCCTCTGTCTCTCTCACTCGGCATAACGATCGCCTCCTTTTTGCCGCGCACACAACCTCGGCGCCTCTTAAACATTCATCCTCGAAAACCCGCTCTTCCCCTTCCACGCCTATATCGTGTCAATCAAGAGTAGAGAAACAGAGATAGAGAGAGAGAATAGCCGAGGAGGTGAAGTGTCCATAAGGGAGACCGTGAGAATTGGAGCTCTCTAGGTTATAGACTTGGACTCGCATGCGACTACTGGCTATGCTATACTGCGACGGGAAAAACTCACCTTGATTATGCCGGTATGGCAGCGGCAGTAGTATAGGAACAGCATCGCGCGGTAATGGGCGAGATCCCCGTAAATGGCTAGCAGTCGCGGAGCGCTCCAAGCAGTTGGCATATTGTCGATCGCCGCTCGATTCGCTCTTGTCAATACATATACCCGGCGAAATTGGCTTTTGATGAAAATATTAAACGTCACACACACACACATTTATATATATCCCGATTTCCGAGATCATTAGAGTCTTCCATTATATTCTGTACCTCGTGCTGGGCTAAGAGCTATGTGAAATTTATGAGTTCCCCTTGCGTCTCTCTCTCTCTCTCTCTCTCTCTCTCTGTGTGTCTTTTGAATTGATATCTGTTTCCAAGCCGCAGCGACGCGCTCACGTGCCTCTATATAGGCTGTATAATAAAAGGCTTGTATACCTGAATACGTTGACTGCGCAGCCTGCGTTGCGCTTTGGCCGCAAGTGCAAAAAACGTTTCGATCGATCGTATAAATAGACTATGGGAAATTGAGCCTGATCGTTTTGCGAATTGGATGATTCCATTATTGCAGGACTTATTGGATCGTTTGCGAAATGGAACATTTAAAATATCCCCGATAAAATACGTATCATTGGGTCTGGGAATAAAAAGATTGATGTTGATTTTCCACGTGTTTACAAAAGCTAATGTTATGTGCGAATGTGTTATATATATAAGGGGACGTTTAATTTCAAAATACACGTCACCGCGCGCGGTCGATCGAGAGTAAGACACGTCAAATTGAATCATTATTACATAGATATATCACCCCTTAGAGTTTTATGACACAATCGATAACAGATCATTAGTATCGTATGGATTCAGTAATTAGCACTATTGGTCTGCACAGAACAGAAGGAGAAAGAAGTCTCGCGTAGAACCAAGCAATTGATTTATCCAGCTCCTCGGTCGACACCGATCCCGCGATTCCCAATTGCGCAAATTCTATTGCAGCGCAATTCCCAATGCGTATATATGTATAGGTTCGCAAACGCGCAACAAATGCGATACTCGGCTAATATAGCGTTATTAAAGCGCGTAGTAGTACCAGCTGAACATGACGAGCAATGACACGCGATCTAATGAATAATCGTCGCAACAATTATGCCGGGGTCGTTCCGCTTCGCGCCACGTCTGTTCCGTACTTACGTGTAATATGTATGTGTGTACCTTGGCTACATGCGAATCTATATACGACGATGGACGATCGGCCATTTCCATCTCGGCGCGCGGCGACAAAACATAGCCAGACGCGCGCGAGACCCGGTTACCGCTGTGTAAATATATATACGCGGTGTATGCTATTAGCTGGAATGGCTTGGAAAACGAGAGAAAGAGAGGATTCTGCGCGAGGCAAACACACTGCACAGGCTTGCGAGAGAGAGAGAGAGAGAGAGTCTCATTTTAATTGCGACCTGCATAGCGCCGCGGCTAAATTGCGCGACTCTTTTTTTAATCATTATCGTCTCGTTTATACTCGAGGCATCGTTATTCTGCTTTCTTGGGCTGTTTCGAGAAATAAGAAGAATTTCGAGACGCGTCTCTTTCTCTGTCTTTGTCTGGTCACCGCTAGCTGTGGCACTGCCCTTTTTTGCGGGAGTCGCGTTTGCTAAAGCATTCAGGCTAACAGATTTCGTTTTCATTCCTCGCGGTAATTTATTGAATAGCACGCGCGCATGTATGTGCGATCGTAGCGTAAACATTTTTTCCCCCTGAAAATTACTTTTTATTGGCTTTGATGAAACGAAGCTAAATCGAAGATTTATTGAATTCATTTTAAATAATGCATGATATCCTGAAAGTTATGTTGAAATTCGGCAATAGATTTATCTAGAAAACGATCTGATTAATAACTTTTTAATAAATTGCATTTATTGCTATATACTGAAGCATACGTGTTTAATTTGTAAATGTGTTTTTATTGACAAACGAAAAGAAATACCGTTTCAAAAACAAATGTTTAAAAGAGTATCTAGTCCAAATCCAGTTACAATCGTAGTTAAAATGCGAAATGTAATATCTATTATAAAGATAATATTTTGATTCTAGTGATGATACATCAATTGCATTCTCAGAACACGAGTCGCAGTTTGAACAAAAGATCCGCTTCAAAGTCGCAACCCCTCACAGAGTCGGATCGACAGTCCCACCTAATACGCGATAGATAATCAACTAGCAAGGCGGAAATCCCTGATTTCTCTACGGTCGAATACTCGCTTAGCGGTGCCGCTTAGATGCGACGTCCACGGCATACTTTAACAGGCCCCCGCGAGAGTTTATGCATCATCGTCAAAGGAGGCGCGCGACCGCATGCAGAAGTATATATGCAAGCGATCGGTACGATGATCGGTTCGTTTGTCGCTCTCCGTCTCTTGCACCTGCCCACCTACGTAGTCACGCTTAGCTCAGGATATGACGCTTATGCGCGGTCGTACTAACGTGCCTGACGTGCGCTGCACCAGAGTATCGCTCATTATGCTGTTATCGCGACCACTCGTTCAGTAGAGAGCCAATGGAGCATAATCTCAGCACGCCACGAGGAAATTGTGCGATATACGTGCGAGAACTTGTGTGTGTGTGTGTGTGCTCTTGATGAGCATTGACGATGACTCGTCAAGGTGGATTGAGAACAGTGCGGGTGCTGCTTTATGCGCGGATGACACGCGCGCCGCTTCGCTTTGCTGGAAGGAAAGACGCGGAATCGGTATATAGAAGGTCGTGGGAGAGTGCTGTGTTATTGAGCCGCAGGACTTGTGATGCATCGCGGATTTCGAATCTTTAATTGTGTTCCGAGGAAAAGTTATTTTCCCGAAACAGTTTTAGCGATTCTTAAGATGAATCTTAATTGTCTGATACTGTGCGGTTATATGGTGATTTTTTTTCGCACTTCTCGTCGCGATTACAAATGTATTGGTATTATTGCATTTCGTTTAAAATGAGTGTGATGAAATTATAATAAAGTTCATTGCTTTTATTAAAAATAGGTATATTAAAACTATTTTGTTACGTACATTTTCAAAATCTATAATCTTATATATTTGTGATCATATTTTCTACGTCATGACACGTATTAAAATTCTACCGCTAGCAATCTCAAAAAAAGAATATATTGTACCAGTCAATCGGTAATGACCGAATTCTTTGATTTATGCAACAATCGCAAAGTATAAAAGAAAAAGAACAGCGCAAAGAAGGCCAGTCTTCGGTAACAGTAAGAAACTGTACCGAAGACTGGCCTTCTTGTAAAATCAATTGTAAAATTTCTTTTGACAAGTGTATCACTTCTAAATCGTGACTTTTTTAATTACCTAATTGTACTAATTTAATTAATTAATCAGTATAAACGTTGATTAATAAAACTTCACTCCAACTTTCAAATTAAAACAATTATAATTACTAAGTTTCTATATTTAAAGTCACCGAATTAACAAGGAGTGTACATTTAGAGTATATTGATCTCGATGTGAGAGTTTTAAACTTAACATATTCATGCCCTATCTTTTTATAATATAAACTCTGCAATTTGATTCCTATGTTAATGAAATGAAACTCAAATCAAAAAAATACGAAGCATTTCCTAGAATCAACGACAGTAAATTCAATTACCCTATAGTTAAAACTACAATGAAACTATTTATCTATTAATACAATTCCAGCCAAAGATTCCTATACATGTTCACTCAATGTCGATTCGGTACAAAACAGAAGCATATTTATAGTCTCTCGATCGGTTCTTTGGCACTCTCGCATGGAGCCCCTACATAATAACAAGGCATTTCGTTTATACATATGTATGTCTAATTAAGCAATGATTAGTGAGCTTAATTACTGCAGGAGGGAATTTCACGATCGAAAATATGTACTGTAGAATTATAATTGCCGGCGTGCAGCAAGCGGATCAATTACGCAGCATAGGCGGGTACTTGAAAGCTCGGGCAATATTGTGGAGCTCGCGCGCATGCGCCCAAGATATCATAAAGTGCTTTGTAAAGGGAATTACCTTGGCGGTAGTGAGTATCGAATCGAGCGCATAAATAGTGTAATTAAGCCAATAACGCAATGCGATTAACGGCTCTCCTCTCTTCTCTCTTCAAGAGCCCACCAGGCCTTTTGTGCCTTAGTCTGTACTACCGGTGTGGAAGCGAGCTTACGTTCTCCGTACTTCGTTTTGCTTCGCAATTAATGTTCTCCTCTCTCTCTTTCCCTGTCTCTCGTTTCATTCCTATAAGCGGGCGAACAGTATATACACGTATAGAGACAGAGTATAAGAGACCCCTCGACGCACCGACCGCAAAACTGTAGAGTGAAGCAAAAGTCAGATGCTCCTCTGTGTGTCTAATTGAAAGGAAAGTTAGTTCAGGGTAGTACATAGGAAAATATTATTTGTGACTGACACAAACGAAGTGCATTCCCTATAAAACATGAGGTTTATGTTATTTCCAAACTATAATTTGAAAAGACTCAAACCAAAGTTAAGATATAGACAAATCGATTTGTTTTCTCTATTTGCCTATGACTGTGCGTTCTATAGCTTTTTATGTCTAGATGAGGAATTTAGTCGCGCTCGACGTCTACAAGTATAGTATAACATCACTTTAGCCTGGGTTTGAACGATATATTTATTGATATGTATCAAACATGCGTAGATGAAATGCTCAAATTGTTCAAATTCAAGATGCATTTCCATATTTAAGAACATGTGCTATGGTCAGAAAGATTCCTATATAACCGATTTTTGCATTTAACGTAATATATAAAGATATAATACTAATTTTTGGAAAAAAAGCGTTTATCACCAAATGCAAAAACCGGTGAGGGAGGAATCTTTCCGGCCATAGCACATCCCCTTAAACTAGAACAGATTTTTATCTATATGTTCATGCCCTCCCGAACCCAATGGCTACTTTTCTATTGAAAATATATCCTGTAACTTTTAGCTATAACATAAGTATGCTCCCTTTGAAGAAATTAACAATGTGGTGTGCGAATGTGAACAGCTTACCAGTAACCTGTAACAAACCATCAAAATTAATTTTAGTGAAAATTGGACAAATTCACCTAAATCACTAGCTAATATAGTTTCACTAGAAGATTAGTGAAGTCACTCATTTGTAAGTGAGTTAAATAGTCCACAATCATTCTAGTGAATACTTCAAACAGCAGGAAAAATTTATGTTACATATATAGTAGTATTGAAAACTTATTGTATTGTTGGTACGCAATGAAATATACATTTTATGAAATAAAATAAAGTTATTAAAAAAGACTGATACATAAGTACAATTTAAAAAAAATAGTTCAAAAATATACTACGAATGTTATCAGTGGCTATTTAAATTGTAAATTCTCATTATACGCTGATGGTATGAAGTTATTTATTAAAGTTAAGTCTGATGGGGATGCTTTAAATTTGCAATCGTCTTTGAAAAATGGTTTATTCTTGAATTGCTCTAAATGCAAAGTTATATCTTTCTGTAGGGGGAATCTGAAACGCGTGGATAATTATTATATTAATTTAAGAATGTTGGACAGAGTTGATATTATTAAGGACCTTGGTGTTTCTGTTGATATAAAATTATCTTTCATTGGTTATATTAATTTAATTACATCAAAAGCACTTAGAATGGTGGGATTTATTATTGGAAACACTAGATCTTTTGTTAAACATGTTTCTATCATTCAGTTGTTCAATAGCTTATTAGTATTATTTAATTTAAGTATACAGCACCGGTTCCTTAGACATATGACTTTCAAATTCTTTATGCCAATGAATAGGTTTGACCATGACTATAACCATATTTGTCGTAAATTAAATATGTTTACGGTGAAATCAGTTCATAAATTTGCTGATATAACTTTCATGTACCAATTTTTTATTTCATGTATCAAACATCCTTCCATAGCGTAAATGTTTGAACTAAATTCTTCTGCATATTTTGTTAGGCATATGGAAACTAGCTGCAAAACAGTATCTACTTTTAATTCTCCTGCGTTTATTTGTTGCGCAGGTTATGTAACTCTCATAAGATTGATTTCACTAACTGTTCTTCTGTAATCTCATTTAAAACTATGATGAACTCTGAACTGCTAGAGAATTATAAGGATACAAAAGATATTGAAATAGTTAGTATAAGAAATACTATTATATACTGCTGCTCAACTTGCCACGTAAAAGTAGTTTTGTTAATAGTTTTAGAGTGAATTGATTAAATAAATTAATAAAATATTATTGAGATGCATAAATTTCAAATCCATTCAAATTGATAAACTGCTTTTTATTTCGACTATAAATATTAAGGGGAGGTCGGAGCTATAAACGTGTTTTTTGATTCAATGATATCTTTTTCTATCAATTATAAAAATGAATATTTTGACTTTAGCGTCATAGTTCTCAATATAATAAATAATTCTGCACAATTTCGAGTGGATATGATTAGTCGTTTTTACACAAGTTTGGAACTAGTAATGGGTGTTTATGCATTGAAAGTTAACTTCAAAATTCTGGACATGCTTATTTCTGCATGTAACTTTTTTTATTTATTATTTTTAGTAATATCCGGAGTTGAGCGCCATAGTGCTGAATATAATCATTCTGTGCAAGATGAGGCTTATTCGACTTATCGTTTTTTTTTTAAACTTGAAAGTGCAAACTATTGAGGAGCGGGGACGCACCGACTTCCCCGTAAAGTGAATCGTTATAATATTATTATATGTTCTATATTTTGAAATGGCATTGTACAACTTTTAAAAGAGGTATTCGAAGTGATTCAACTCTCCGTGCAGGCATAATTCGTTTAAAAATATTTATGTTCTAAAAAATATCTAATATTTTGCACTATTACTATTCTTACGATGTATAATAATTAATGAATGATAAAATATTATTTTACTGGTGAATCGTAATGAAAATTTCACTTAATAAAATTTCAGAGAAAATGGACTTATTTATTAGTGGAGATATCTATTAAGATCGTTGTTAAACTATTTCAGTATAAGTTATAATGTATATTCACTATTTATTTTCTCAGTGACTGATTTATCATTTAATTAAATATTGCTTTATGTCAAAGTGTAATTCAAAAAACGCCCAATTTTATTAAAATAATTATTTTTGGCATTCACGGAGAAAAAAATCATTGATGTCACTGCATGTGTACGTTAAAAATTACTTCGGATAATCAGACGAAGCCAATATCACTTAAAGAAGGATGCCCACGGATATAGGTAATTGTGCCCCTCACGGGGAACATTAGTTATCTGTATGATTGTGTAGGTTACAAAATAAGAAACATTTTCGAAAAAGAATTAGCTGTCTAGATCAAAGGGAAAATGAAATTGGTCTTGATAAAGCTTTAAAATTAACATGGGTACATCTATAGACATATAAGATTAGTAGAAGAATTCCGAGTATAGTCAGACGTCAATAACTATAGATATACTACCCATGTTAATTTTCAAACTTTAGCAAGGCATATCTCAGTTTCCCTTTGTTCTAGACAGCTAATTCTTTTTCGAAAATGTTTCTTATTTTGTAGTCTATACAATCATACAGTTAATTAAGGTTCGTCGTGAGGGGCACAATTACCTATATCCGTGGACATCCTCCTTTCATATGCATTGCTAAATACTGCAAATGATATTAATCTGATAAATGTGCTAATGGAAGCTGACAGTAGGCTTCCATCTAGTGTGAGTATAGTGCAAATTAATGTAGAATTTTCAAAAATTTGAGTGAATTTGAGTTTTGTTATTCTTATTTGGCTTATTCAGATACTTGTTGGCGAATAGTGAGCTTACTTGCGTTAACACTTATATTGTTAGTTTGGAAACTATAAATTATCGTAACTATATTTTGTGATTCTATGAATGTATAAAAATCGATTAAGCTTATTTGGTAAATTTTCGTAATAAAGATGAGACGAAGTAGTTTAAGCGATATTATTTATAAAATGACTTGATTCTGCTTGGCAAGTGTAGACCAAAAAGTTTTACAAATTAATGACCCTGGGCAAACAAGAGCTAACAAAGTCCGGTCTTAAACGAAGAAGAAAAAATAAAGAGAGAAGCCAAAAAACAGTTGGAAAGAAGTAAGGGCTGAATAAGGGCAGAAGCATCGCGGCGAGATATCTAAAGTCTAAACAGAAGTTTATTTGCGAGAAAGCTCATCGCAGGTGAGTAATCGCGGCGCAGATGTCCAATCAGAGATGAGCGAAGCTGGGCCAAAAGTTGATACAGGCCGGTCGCAAATTCAATTAAAAGTTGAGGTTATTAGGTTGGACAATGAGTCCCCGCGGAATGTCCTGACGCTCGCTATCGCAGGAACAAGGCCAGAAGGAAGAAGAACAGAGCTAGAGAACGATAGAGAGAGGGAGAGAGGATGGGGTAGTGGGGGTTTGAGAAGGTGACAGGCGGGAGAAGGCAAGAAACGAAGGTATATACGCGGGGTTATACTAATGGGGTTCTTGCTGATTCCGCTCGGCTAGCGCCTTGATTAAGCTCCTTCGCGACGCTCCGGGAAAATATAATGACTTCGCTCTGCAAACGCTGTATATATACGCGCGCGCGCGAGAGCCGGGCCAGAAGTCGGGATTCTCTCTCCGCCCTCGATTCTCTCTCTCTCTCTCTCTCATTCTCTCTCTCCCCCTCTCCCTTCTTCGTGCCCCTCACGTTTTCACACGGATAAGCCCGCGCCCAGGCGGAGATCACGTAGCAGTCCTGGAAACCGTGATTTCTCTTCCAGAAAGGCGCTGGCATATCGACGGGCAGCCGTCGACCGTTGAAAGTTAATTGTCAATAGTCCGGAAAAATCATTGTCTCCGTAGTCGGACTCTACTGCTGCCGCGTGCTTTTTTGTTTATTATGGATGCCATTACACAACATTGGGATTGTTAATGAGATCTCGAAGAAAATCCATTACGGGCTCAAGATTATTTTCATAATAATACGGCTGTAGATTATTATTTAATTGGAATTATAACTATTTGGGAAGTGGGGAATTGTGAAGTGATCTTATTGCTGGAGTAAAAGTTGTGCTGTGTAAAAATGATGAGTAAAATTGGATCGACGTCGATAGAGGGTTAGAATTCCACTGTCTAATACTTAATTTTGGTGGGAAAATGATCGTCACGAACGTAAGAGTCACATACAAAAGATTGTATGACAGTCCCGATTTAATGCGGACACCATTCATGCAAGTTTACAGTACAAAATCTATTGCTTTAAATTCACCTAATGAAGTTTGGAATATTTTAAAATATATATGTTAAAATATAAAATCTAAATTTATTTTAAATATATCATTAAATGTAAAATATAAGTATTGTAATTGCAACTTTGCTTACTCAATTACAGTGTCTAATCCAATACGCCAAGCGTCGCATTTGATAATGGGGAAATGCACATGGCTTTTTTTCATAATTACTCGAAGACCATTAATATTAATAGGTCGAAGAAATTTCTTCCAAAAGGATTTTTCGACCGCTCTGCTGCATTAATCCTATAAAATAATTGTGGAAAAAGCTCGGAGGATCGACGTGAGGAAAAAAAAAACTGGTTGGCAAGGGGCGTGTGAGGACCATTAGTGTTTAGAAAAAAAGTGCAGCGCGCGGCTTACAATGGATTTCGCCGGTATCGAATAGGTTTTTCCGAATTGGTCGCGGAGAGAGAGGCAATCTCGGCCCCCGGGTCCCTTACAAGCCTAGACACACCGAGATTAAGAGAATAAATTTCTTGAGCCGATAATTGTATTGGTAGTTTCGGTAACTAATGATCGAAAAGTCATTAGCGCTACGTCCGTACCGAAGACTTGTGTTATGGGCCTATATACCTGCTAAAAGGAGTCTTAACCCCCCACTGAAAATGAAACTGCTAATTTATTTGCTCTCTGCCATCTTTCACTTGCATATATATATATAAGCTCGGACGTGGAAAGAGACAATCGAAGTTCTAATCTTTTTAATCTACCTATATTGATGTGGTATACATTTGCATTCGTTATTCGATCACCCTCTATTGGCATTAGCTTAAAAAAAATCAGAATTTACACTATAAAATAAGGTTAGCATAATCAAATTATAAAGAGAAATTTAAGCAATATAAATTTTCCGCTTTTTCTCGATGATGCCTTTTACACAAAGTTCTTTGTAATACTTCACATAGAAATAATTAGGTGTAATAATATGATCCAAATATACTGCTTAAAAGCCATTATATAAAGAATAATTACACTGAAAAAGAGTTGGTCATTATTTATTAAATATTAAGTTGATTCGCGCTGGCTTACAATTAAATTAATTGAACAGCTTTTGAATTACCCAAATATTTGGTTGTTTGAAATAAATATTTTTTTAAGGAATTAACAAACTTAAACCTAATGACCAAATTTGTTTTCTGTGCGTATATGTGTGACCGTATTTAGACATTGTATGCAATATTATACACACTATCCGATGCAAATAATGATACCAACAATCAGCTCCTAGGTTTCCATCAGCATATTTTAATTATTTAAAGATATTCAGCTTAATCGTAAAGATTTTGCATATATCGTATAGTATACAAGAAAAATTAACAAAAATTAGGACTAAAACCAGACGCAAGAATCTAAACGGACAAAAGATACAGCCAAGTATTATCGGGTTGATATTTCAAAATGAACGCGGTCAAACAGAAAAGCCGGAATATATATAGCCCGAAGCCGTTGCACCAGCCGCGTAGAAGCTGCAAAGATATCTCTCTCAGTCGCTCTCCCGAGTAGTCGCTTCATCATTTACACCGGCCCCTTTTTCTTTGTTCGCAGATATTGGAAAGCAATGCTGTCGCTCTCGGACGATACCGCGCGAGAAAACGAGCCCCTCGCATCACCAGCAGCATCTCTCCCTCTCTCTCCAGCGCGTGTTTCTCAGGCGAGCAAAGCGCTAAATCCGCTCGCGCGCACCGGACAGCTGACCTCTTGATCTTTAAAACGGCGACATAACTCGGCTGAGACTCTCTCTCTCTCTCTCTCTCTCTCTCTCGGTGCGGAGGCGCGAACTCTATCGCTTGCACACGTGGAGAGAAAGAGCCGAAGAATGATAAATAAAGCAAAAGTCCGATGCATACGCGACGGGCCCTTTATATGCACGCGCGCGGGACGTTTAAAGCTCTCACGAGTCGTGTGTCTGAGCGCGCTGCGCCGGGGCCCTGTATCGCAAATAATGCGCCCAACGAGGTAAGAGAAAGAGAGGGAGAGAGAGAGGCTGCATATATACGTCCGAGAAGGGTATATACACCCAGCGGGAAGCCACACCACCGATGCTGCTGCTGCTGCTGCACTTCTCCGATCAGCTCCGGATTCCGAAGGTCATGCCGAGAGCCGTTCTACATCACTTGCTTGATTTTTCTTTTGCATGCGTGTGTGTATGTATGCACAGTTTATATATGCACTCGGTATAGGCTGGTATATGACCGAGGCAGAATATGAATACGAAATCGGGCGACTTTATACGCGTAAATGTTTCGCACTTGTGAATTATTTCGGATGCAAAGGGATCTCTTCGTTTCGTGTATAAATAACGCGGACGGCGTTTCGTTGCGTTCGTTGGATGCCGAGATGCTTTTGATTTGTGTGCATCGTTCGACTGACGATTTTTAACGCTTATAATACACAAAGCAGGAAACAACTGACATAATAAATACATTGAATTATTATTGTGCATTTATACTTTTGTTTAATAACGTTGAGGTTGGAGAAATAAGTCAATATGTATAAGCTCTAGTTGTGATTTCTCAGGATTCAGTGGAGCAAGGAGTACACCCATACATAAAATACCATTTATCAAATTCTAAGGGCAACGTACGAAACTTGCACTATCATTTAGATTATGAAAAGACATTTAATTTGAAACAAAAAAATTAACTCCCTTACTTGAAGGGAAACACAATATGAAAAAAAACCAAGTTGATTATTCCCTATGCTTAATACGTTAAAGTAGAAGCAGACGAGTATAAAAAGACACTGACTTTTCAATTAAGATTTTATCAACTTTCCCTTCAAGTAAGGGGGCCAATATTGTTTTTAAAATCGAATGTTTTCTAAGGTACTAAATAATGACGTAGATTACGTGCGTCGCCCCTAGACTCCACTTTTTATTCCAATCTCGTGGGCATCCTCCTTTTCATTGCTTCATTTGGCGATCGTAAACACAGTGTCGGTCGAACGCGCGACACGTATAACTAAACTGGCAGATACACAAAAAGCATGAATCAAGAGGAGATCTGTCGCCGCGCAGCTCGCACACGATTACATCGTCTCCTGCATCTCTCTCTCTCTCTCTCGCGCGCGAATCATTTGGTCGTCTCTCCTGAATTTTCGCTCGTCTCTTTAGCGCCGCGCGTCTTAGCGGGCCAAACACCGACGTATATGGCTTCGGGTGCGCGAGCAGGCGGTAGCACGATGGATAAGCCCAAGCTTGAGCGCGGCTAAAAGAATAGTCGCGAGTGGTATATCGCAATTTAATGGCCTATAAGAGAAGTTGGCTTTTACGCACTGGAAAGTCGACGTGTCCCGACTCTTGAGATATCGTGAAACAGCTAGCATCTCTCTCTCTCTCTCTCTCTCTCTCTCTCTCTCTCTCTCTCTCTCTCTCCGACCGCGCATGGATTATTTTTTTGTCATTATGCGTGCGCGTGAGAGAGAGAGAGAGAGAGAGAGAGAGAGAGAGAGAAAGAGAGAGAAAGGTGGGGAGCGAACTGCAGGCGTGTGTATCGCTGGTTCTCCAGCTCTCAGACGGAGAGGCTTTTTTTATCATCTCCTTTCGTCGACGAGCGGTGAGCGCGTGCCTCGTTTCGTATTCTCGCTTATGTCCGAGCTCTCTCACTCTCTTTGAGACTGGATTTAGGTATGCCGAGAACCGATTGATGCAAACACTGATTTTATGCGTATACATTTTCGCGAGCGAGCGAAACGAGTACACGCGCACTGTGTGGAGAACTGCTTCTCTCTCTCTCTCTCTCTCTCTCTCTCTCTCTCCCTTGCAATTTTGCTGCTATTTCAGTTGGCAAAAACGTTTAATTTATACGGATAGTGGGTTTTTTAAGGTCGCCGCAGCTCTTTGCATTTTTACGATAAATAATGGAGAGGTTGTTATAGGATCTTATCCTTTCGTTAGAGAAATATTGTATCGTGAACGCGATCTGCTCAAATCTTATTCTGTTTCGTATAAATATTTGGATATCAATTTTATTCTTGATCATCATCAATTATATAATTAAGTTGCTCTACGTATAGCACTTATTATATTAAGAAAACTACCCGTGTAAAAATTGCCCTTATGCAATCATATATAATTATATATAAGTATTTATATATAACTATGCGTATTTCAACGATTATTTAGGGACATTGCCTCTGTATAATTGTATTCATTATGTATAATTATGACGTTTCGTCGTTTCCTTGTCTTATCATATAGTACATTTTTTTATTTATTAGAGCAGTTTCAATTTTAGTAGTACACGGAGAAAAATACTCTCTTTAAAATTACTATAATCTTCACTAATGGCGAGACAGAGTCAAATTATGAGAAACTTTACAATAATTATAAAACTTATTAGCATACATTCAATAATTTTCGCAAGTCCTGACACTGAAAAATGATTAGAGTAGTAACTAAAAATTGCTAACGTGTATACTAAAAATTATACGCAGTAAAATTTCAATAACTTTATTTTTTAATTTAGTAAATAATATTATGAATTTTGCTAAACAGTATAGTAAAATCAGTTATTTATATACTAAAAAATATTACTTTTGAAATTGGTATACCAAGCTTTTAATATTTGATATAAAGTATAGTAATAATTTAGTAAGTAGATGCTAAATCTATG
>UELV01039006.1:2465-15557 GCA_900490015.1 Megastigmus stigmatizans
AGAGAGAGAGAGAGAGAGAGAGAGACGGTGACCCACGTCAGCGAGCGCGACAGAGGACCGTCGTCAAGTCCGAGACACACTGCGCCGCCGCTGCTGCTGATGCTGCTGCTGCTCCACGGTGACCGGACTCGCGAAATAATCAGTTCACAGAAAACTCGAGGGAGAGACACACTAGTGCACGTACACACACACAGACACAGACAAAGAGAGAAAGAGAGAGAGAGAGAGAGAGAGAGAAGATCCAGTTAAGCACGCGCTGTGAATCGCGCGCGGAGATATTAATCGGCATCGACATTCAGAAGTCGTTAAATTAGCGACGAAGTCCAGAGAGTAGTAGGCTGCTGCTGCTGCTGCTCTTCTCTCGGAAGGGTTTTGTCTCTCGGGATGCCTTACGAGGGAGCAATTAAGCCCCTGCTATACTCTTTATCTCTCTCTCTCTCTCTCTCTCTCTCTCTCTCTCTCTCTGGCTCTCTCTCTTGGCCCCCGTTGTGCTGTGGTTCACCGCATGTCCAACACGGAGCAGCGCCGCGCGAGCGCCAAGCCCATAGTAAACCATCATTACTCGAGAGACCGGCCGATATATATACGTGTATATATGTGTGCTATACAAGAGCAAGCTATTCAGAACAAGAGAGAGAGAGGAGAGAATCTTTGCAGCGCGCAGAGAAATTTCCGGTAATGGCTTTTTATCCGGATGTGTATGGCGAACAAAGCGATCCCGTGCTTCTGTGTCGGAGCTGTGCAAACGCCGCCGCGGCATCACCGAGAGCTGTTGCTGCTGTTGCTGCTTGTACCACTTTTGCGCCGCGCGCGAGCCTTTAAGAACCTCTTGGTGGCCGACTTTTTTGCAGCCGGTCGCTTTTATAACAAAATTAACTTTCCTGGGACGTTTTTTTTTTCATTGTAATGCCCAAAGCTTGGACGCTGCGCCGAGCTCTTTGCCAAGCGCTACGATTCTATATATATGTATATATCGATTCTGTGCGGAAACGATTCTTTTAAATTAAAAACTTTTTTTCCCCTGCACGATCGTTTACCGCGGTATTTATATCTCGTACGATTTTTACAATTAATCAGCTACTTTGCTCTTTCGAATGTGTAATGCACTAAATTGAGTGGCGGTGCAAATTATTTTTAGCTCGGCGTGAATATTTCTTTTTTCACGCTTTATACATGTATATAGAAATGTTGAGTGTAAGAAAGTACATGAAAAAAAAAGTATCTCTCAACCGATCGATAATGTAGAGATTGTTATTGTATTTCGAAATATGCTACATTCTTGCTCGAAAAATGTTTCTTCCAACAAAATACAAATATTATTAAATTTACGAGCTGTTGTTTACGCTGCTTCGAGGAGAAAAAACGCGCATAACGGGCTGATTTATCGTTCCATTACGCAATAGAATTTTTTATCCTATTATTCCACCAAAACTCAAGTTCTTGCCCCTCTGTAACATATACTGCTGTGCAACTGTATAACAAAGTCCTTCTGCCTCCTCCCTATACCACAAGTTTTTGTTCGATACGTAAAGATTATAGAGTTCGGCGAGTACGATTTTCCAAGTTCGTTGCTGCGGCAGCGTTTGAAATTTAAAATTATATATATAAAAAAGGTCCGTCGTATGAGTTGTAATTTAAAGCGCAAACAACTTACATGCGATATACAAATTGCATTACTGCACCGCAAGCGCGCTTATTTAACGTTATAACCTTTCGAGATCAAGTGTTAATCTATACATGGCGTGTTTCTTATATAAAGTATGCAAATTCCGGAAAATTTATAAAGACCGGTGGTCATAAGCGGCGCGCGGCCAGGCAGCAAAAACATTAAACACACGATTACGCTTAAATGTATCGAAGGGCCGAAAAAACTGAATGTTCCAAATTGATTCCATCCTGCGCATAGCAGCCAAGAACCAAGGATATATATATACATGCACGGATACTTCATTAGGCCCCGGTCATTTTATAAAACAACAACGTCGTTCGAGCGCGCCTGGCTAAAATGGCGATCGAGCTAATTATCAACGGTGCCGACGTAGAGACAGAGAGAGAGAGAGGGAGAGAAAAAAACCTTTCTCCTCTCTCTCTCTCTCTCTCTCTCTCTCTCTCTCTCTCTCTCTCAGTATATACAAGTAATAGCGGCGGTTACGCGTAACACATGCTATTGATTACAGAGGCGGACTATATTAAGTGGCAGTAAAGTTATAAAGTAACATTAAAATAATGGCAGTACAGCAGGAGCCGGGTGCGTTGTTGGGCGCACAGCGCACCGAGTGCAAATGCGCCAATCGTTTTTATAACGGACGCGCCGAGCGCTCCTCTCGCTGTTTATCGATTATTTATAGCATTTTGTCATATACCATGGCCCCATACGTACGTATGTTTGTCCCACTGCCTATATTCATTCATAAAGGTATAATAACAATTTTTCCCCTGCAGCTTATATTCTCACGTGCATTCGCGTACTGCCGGGGAGAGAGTATTACGAGCTGAGCGAGCTTTATATATGCGCCGTTAATAAAGCATTCAGGCTTCGTTTAACGAGCTTCGTTATGTACCGCCACTGCGTCCGTTTACTTTTTCTTAATAAGTGCGCATTGATCATTAGGCTGGTGTTGTTTTCTTTGTGGATTGGTGAAACGCACGAGCGCTCGGAATTTGTAAATGATGGGCAATTGAACTAATATCGAGTGCTGGGCTAATCCGGAGTTTGGTATTTCAATAATTTCAGAATTTCATGGATATCGTGAGAATGAGATTGAAAATATGATTTGTAGTTGGTACAATTTGCTTAACGAATTTCTCTTCCAAGATAAATAATGATATTTATAGAGCAGCGACAATTTTTAGAAAGTGTGCAGCCATGCGCTTTTACAACTTATAAATATGCTGGGACTTTAAGCGTCGTGAAGTTTAAAAATGTTTTTTTCAAACACAATTTATATTAATGGCATGTTTTGCAAAGTCGTTAAAAATTGCTAAAAACCACTTGGAAAATTACACGTGTTCATAATAGAAAGAAAAAAGAGAGAATATTACAAAATTATGGTAAAAAATTAATATTATTAATCTATATTTTATGAACTATTAGGGATTAATTGCAAGCTGTGCATAAAATTTGCAATTATAAAGTATATATACGAGAAAACTTGTAGTCGTATTTGTGTCATGATGATACCCTCTGCATAGCTAAACGGTATATTTTATTTTATAGCATTTGAAGCAAGCTTTAATAATAACGACGCTCATTATTTTTCTCGACAGAATTAAGATTCATAAGTCTTCTATATAGACGAAGAAACGGTACGCTCCCAAAACGTCGTGTCTCACAAATATAACTCATATTCCCACGTGCTTGTGTATCCTCTAACAAGCGCAAAGGGACAACATTGCCGGGCGTCATTGTAAAAGGCCAGAAATATTTATATAAGCGTTGAATTTTCACGCAAAAGACGGGATAATCGTTGGGCATTAGAGACAGACAATTTTTGGCTCGGAGGGCCATATACATACACTTACAATAGAGCCAGGAGGCACAGATCTCGGCGATGATTCAACAGTCCATTGAACGTAAACACAGTATGATAGAGAATGCGTCATTCATTGGATTAACCGCTTCTTTCTTTTCAATAAGTTTCTTTAGGCTATACTCTTGCGGCAAAGTAGCAGCAGCAGCAGCAGCAGCAGAGAGAGAGAGAGAGAGAGAGAGAGAGAGCTAAAAGAGAGAAGCCGAGAACGAGCCACCACACGACGAGCAGCACCTAGAGCTTCCCATTCTCGCCGCATTGAATTTTTTTTCATTCACCTCCTTTGTCGTGCGATATAGCCTCGCGGCATCGCGCAGTCAGCCACCATATAGCTACTTCTCTCTCTCTCTCTCTCTCTCTCGGACGCGCGTGAACTATCTTTTAATTATGACGCCACGTAAGTGGTGCCTCTTTTTGTTATCAAGACGGACGCGCGCCCGTCAAGGGGAGAGAAAGGGAGAGGGGGGGAAGGGGGAAGAGCCGAGGAAGAAAAAAAAAGTGGCCGTACAACAAGCCACCGAGGTCGTTACACTTTACGCGAGAGCTGCCCTGCCATATAGCCTTACCCATACAAAGTGAGTTCTTATGGCGTGTGTATAGGAATCGAGCGTTGGATCGCTTTGATTTTATTGCTATCCCGGAATCGACGAGTTCATTGTTGGATCGTATGTCTGTCCTGCTGGCCATCTACTCCGAGTATGTGTACCGACACACATACACACACACATGCAGAGAAAGACAGACGGATACAGAGACAATGTGAGCGCACAATCGTTAAGCTGCGAAACGGTCTGGTGTATAAGAGGTCTGCTCTACTCGAGGGCCCCCTCTACTTATATATACCCGCTGAGAGACCGACGAGAGTCGCGCCAGTGCGGCGGCCGAACGCGCAAAAAAGGGAAGCCGGGACGAGGCGATTCGCACGAAACGCGACTCCTTATATATATGCGATCTACCTCGCGCAATGCCGCCTTCTTCTTCTTCTTCTGTTACTACTGTTCTTTTTTTTTGCGCTTCTCCCCCTCGCCCCTTAGAGTTGTTTTTTTGCAAGAGCCGCTCGATTTCATCAGTTAATTTAATTTGTTGCTCTTTTAACGATTTGTATCTAACAGTAATACTTGCGGTTACGAGCCGAATGTATAGTATTGATTTGAAAAGTCTTTCTCCAAATTTTGTCGTTTACCGCTAGCTCTTTAAGCTACAGAAATACACGTCAAAACTATACTTTTTTTTATATTTTCATCTAAATTGATAGAATAAAACGTATAATATAGGTATAATTTTCCTTTTATTCTCGACTGTAATAATATAAAGATTTACTTTATTAAAGTTTAATATGGAACTAACATTTTGAGTGTGTACACTATACATAAACCAATTCAATCCGCGCTTTTGAATTAAATCTAATATTAAGCATCGAGTGTAGATCGAAAACATATATTCCAAATAAAATTTGTCCAGTGAATTTTTCAGTGAACTTAATCGAGTATACTGGGTCTTTAATCTCGAGGGCAGCTATTTTCATGAGTTGGCGTCAGAAACTAGCTTCAAAAGTCTTGGAAATTCGTGACCCCGTAGGTGATGTGCATGTCTCAGCATGACAATACAAAAGCACAGTAAGGCAAGAAGTATGGCAAGGTACAGTAACCCCTGCGTGTACTGCTGAATCCGTGTAATATATATATATATAGGATCACGAGAACAATGAAAATTCAATATAATTCATCTAAGTATCCAATAGAAGGAAATCGCTCTCACAGCACGTACAGGTGAGTAGTTCTTTTCTCGCTCTTAAACGAGACTGCACTCTCTGCAGAACTTGCGTGCAGACGTCGTTGCTGAAGCGTATCGCTCTGATAAAGCGATTCAAGTGCAGACGACCTTGACAGCTGCGAATGGGACACCTAATTAGGATACATCGACGACTGGGTCTTGGGGTATTTCTCTCTCACACACATAATTTCATGCACGCAGAGCTTGGCGAGATGTGCAGCCATCAGCTGTACTCCGGCGTACAACCGCGGAGTGTTGGAGCGCGTGTGCGCGTGATAGCCGGCGGCTCCCATCGCATCAGCAGCGACGGCGGCACACTGCACACGATATCAGGCAATTTACGAGCTGACAAGTGACAACTGCGTCGTCGCGTGAGTTCCTCCCGTGTCACTCTATAACTGTGCTTTCGAGCCGCTTTTGCTGACCGTATACTTACCGCGCGTCGGAGAATATCACAGGCCATGAGCCTCTCATGTATGTATACCTTTTACACACAAGGGCTCGAGACATTTTTTTTATCCTGATCGACTATACAGCTTCGAGGGAACGCCTATTTATACTTGGATTTCTTTCTCTGTGCTTAGACGAGAGATGCTCTCGAGCGAGTCGTTGTGTATCCGTTAGTTTGGACAAATGAGACTTAATAAAGGCTCGCGCGCGCTCCCCGCTGGCTAAATTTCTTAATTTTTAATGCGGTTTCGTCGCCTACTCTATTGAAAATTGAAATTCTCAGCGATCATTACGCGTTTGTATCTTTTGTGATGTGTACATAATCTAAAAAAGCGATTTTACAATCTTTATATTTGTAATTATTCTATGGAGGATATGAGTTGTGGAATGAAAGAAACGAAACTAGTGCTCAGTCATAAATAATATGGATTCGAATATATAGAAACTCGTTTGTCATTCTAAATCTTTTCTGTGTGGCTTGAAAAAATTTCCTACTAATTTTACAATGCATAATTTGTTTATAAATAAAATTCGATACAAAAACTTCTTCACGCATATATGAGAATCGTCACTCTTTATGTAGCATAAGTACAACGAAAATAAAACAATCTTCTATGAATCAAAGTCGCGCGAGCTTCCTTCAGCACAAATCACGGATACTGTAGAGAAAAAAAAAAAATTATTTGTTTTTCTTCGTTTAATCCTTTCGGTCATATCTTCAACTTTTAATCTGAGCCGTGCGCGATACAAAATGAAGATGTAAACGAAAATCCGTGTATATATACTCGAAGCTTGTGGTGTAAGCGCGTTAATTTATCAAGATTTCAGGCACTGACCAAACTCCACACACACAAACATCGCTGCTTATTCAAATGGCGGTATTCCAGTTGAAAGAGCGGCGTTGAAGGCATATAATGGTTTACAGTTACGGCGCGACTCTCCTCGACGAGCATAAGCGCAAAATAGAGTTCTATTAGGCGGTGCCGCGCGAGTCAAGTCCCGATCGATGGTCTTTATCCTCTTCTTTCCTCACTCCTTATAGACATATACTTCCTATCATTCCGTCCGTCGCTGTCAATTAATTCGCGGGATAACGGTCATTAGCACATTTGGGAAAAACGAGTTTTTCGACTGGCCGCACCGCGATCGACTACTATATATACCCTAACAGCGACGACGGCTCGCTATAATACACGATCGAGACGAACGGTCGCCTACATTCGATATATACCTATACCTGCGCACATATATGTATATATGTATACGCTCCTAGTGTTCGACGCAGATTCGTTTTTCTTTTTTGCCTCAGCTCTTCGACTTTGTTCATCCGAAGTCCGATGGATCCTGTTAGAGATCCTGCTAGTATGAGAAATCGTGACCGAAGGCATAGTCGAGAAACGGGAGGAACTTGTGCGCCGCCGCGGTGTGTTTTCAGTCCCTAGGGACTTGCACGCGGACGAGAAGATGAAATAGAAAGGCATACGGGAGATCAAATTGCATCTAGTTATCGAAGCCGATTTTTTTCTTTCTATTCTATGCAATGGTATGTATGCCTTGAATTCCAAGGATCTGTACAAGATTTATCTATCCTTTTCGGTGAATTAATTGTTATATTTAATTCTTTATAGATTCTTTACATTTCTCTGGGTTTCGTATACAACAAACTTGTAATCAAATTAAAAGCCTTGTGTCAATTTACGCATTAAACATGCAGCTTTACACCAGGCCCTTATTTAGATTAGTAGTTATGTATCCACTATGGTGCGCCAAAACAAACTCCCACCACCTACTCCCCCCACCACTGTCGGAGGTGTTGAGGTGGAGGTACACGTCATAGTGAGTGAATGAAACGTACTCTCTTAATATATATATATTTTCTAAATTTTCTAAATTTATATATATATAAATTTAGAAAAAAATTCGTTTTAAGATAACATCAAATTAATTATCAATAAAAATTTACTAGAAAAAGCAGCAATTATATATGTAAAATTAAAAGAAAGTAACTTATTTCTAATTTTTATGTAAAAGTTAAACATCAATTATTATTTATATACTTCATCAATTTACAGGTAAGTACAGGTTCGATAATTCTACTTAATCGCATAATACGCATTTGAAAACGTTCATGAGCACAAGCAAACTGCTCCCAATCACTTCGCCAAACAGCTCGATACACATACTTCCACACATACATTTTATGTACAACATTTTTAGATTCGTCGAAACAGACAGTTTTCATGTTTTACTTATCCTATAATTTACAGCAGCCAAAATTTTTTCCGAGTATAACAATACAATTTCGTAGAATAAATTTATAAATTCACCGTCGTATAAAACTCTTATACCCTTACCCTTCTCTTCGTTTTGCTTTATTTCTATATCTTTTCTGCATTTTTCTTTTAATGTTTGAATGTCTATGTTACTTACATTATCTACAGCCTCCTTAAGATGACGAGATTCTAGAATTTGTATCTGTGTTTCGTAGCGTTTCACTTCCTCCTAGAGAAACCTTTTTTTTATATGGGCTAATACTAAACAGCTTATGCCAATTCATACGAGAAAAAGTCAATTAACATGTTTTGGAGGAAGTGAAATAATATGTCAGGATAGCCGCGGAGATATCATTAATTAGCGTTGTTATATTCTATGCATATCTATTATGATAAAAATACCTTATTCCTAAATACACCTACGCATTATGTTTGCGATCGGAAACGAACAATCGTGATATATATCTTTTGGTAATTTTTCTATATTAGACTTTAATACCTACAATATAATAAAAAGAATATGTTCTAAATTATTTTGGATACACAATCCAAGAAGAAATTTTATCAAGGTTACTTATTCTCTTTTTAATCGCAGTTCCAAATATAATTATATAATTTATCATTTATTGAGAAAAGTGTAATATTTATATAATTGAAACAAAGATTACGAGTTCGCACCTTTCTCGTAAGTAGGCACATATTTTATGACCCCTAATTAAAAGAAGAAGAAGAAGCAGCTGCAGCAGCGCTAGATGCAAAAGATTCAAGTGAATTAAGGATTGTAATGAACTAAGAAAGCAACGTTAATGGGCGGGAACTGAATTCGCTTTAATTGCTCGAAAAAAAGGGAGGTATAAAAAGGACTCTCTCTCTCTCTCTCTCTCTCTCTCTCTCACTCGTCGTCGTCGTCGCCATTACGCAACTATAACTTTTACCTACAATCTGCGAAGGAGATCACCTCAACGAAAGAGCGAGTCGAGAGAGCGCATGCCGCAGCTGGCACGTATATACACAGCCAAATAAAGCACTCGGTGGCTGCCGGAAACAGTTCGTGTTTTCTCAAAAAGAAAAATAGGCGGGACACGAGCTGTAGAAGAAGCAGAAGAAGAAGAAGAAGAAGAAGAAGAAGAAGCAGGAAAAGAAACGAGAAATAAAGAAGAGCAATCTGTGGTGGAGGCAGGAGCGGCGGCGGCGGCAAACTGGAGGCGCGCGCCAACTCGCTCGTTACAAACGACCTTCCCACGAACCCAACGGTACCGGTAACGAGCGATCTTTAAGTATCCTGACAAAAATCAGGCATCGCGCGCCGATCGGAACCCCGCGCCGCGCCGACTAGTCGATAATGCACGCCGCACGCGCGTTAAGCCCCGCGAGAGAGAGAGAGAGAGAGAGAGAGAGAGAGAGAGGAGCTTGATCATCAAGCAGCGGACCGAGGGCCAGCCAGCTCTTAACTTCGTGAGAGGCTATCAGCGGCATTCTCCTAAGTACGCACCTGGTCGATTAAGCCAAGGCTCGGGGGAGGAGAAGCTTTGCCCCTAGAGTTCAACCAAGACTCCCTGGGATTTCTTCTTTTTATCATTTATGAACGGTTATTAAAATCGTTAAATTTTTATTTCTGGTCAAAGCTGATGCTCGTTTAAAAAAGAAAAATCGACCGCGCGAAACACCTGCTGCCTCGCGATAGGTTATTTTTATACGAGGTTTCTTGGTTAAAATAAGATTTATTAATTTTTTCGAGAAAAAAGGATTCATTGGAAACATGAAAGATCGTATAGTTTAGTTTTGGAAACTGTAAATGCAGGATGTAGCGTCGATGTTATTGGGTAAAATGAAAGCGGAAAGCTCTGCTTGTATATCGCTCTGATCTTCTCTATTTCTATACTCTATAACTGGAGATCGCGTGTAACGCGCTTATCGTTTCATCGCTTCCATTACGTGCCTCAATCATGTGTTTTTAATTGCATCAACCTTACATTACAGTTTCATTTCGTTCCATTTGAAATTCAATGTACATCGACGATAATTATGTTATCTCTAAATCAGCTTAAACGGATTATCGAAGAAGTCGTTGATAAGCAGCGGATAACTAACTTTATATCATCGCTTACCCTTTTCTTTTGTTTCAAATAATAGTACACTTCTAATCTATGATTTATACATGTATAATTATTTTTGCTCCAGAGATTCGTTCTTTTTCAATGTTTCCGCAAAACGATTTACGGAAAACAACTACGGCTTCTCGTTAGAGTATACTATTGCAGGTGATCGAATACGCGTTGACAGATGATTCGTAATTAAACAGTTTGGTACTTATCAAAATGATTCTATTTCACAAGTAGGTATAGATAAAAGTTACCGCAGACATAATTCCGATTGAATGGGATCCGTTTTCACTCCCGACCGCGCTCGAATCGCGGTGAGAACATATTTCGATCAAGTGCATTGCCTACATATACAGATCGACATCCATCCTATTCTTGCACTTTGGATATATAATTTTATAGCTTCCAATCCAGAAGGATCGCACAACAAAACGTGAGACACGATATCGGTTCGAGTTATATTCTCCAGTATTTCAACGCGAAACCATCAAATAAAACTCTCGCGCAAACGATGTGTTTATATCATCTCTATACCTCTCCTGCAAAGTGGAAACTGCAGCGAGAAGTAACCGGGTCTCGTGAACATTTACAAACCGCGCCGCAGTCGATATAGAACCCGCGTATAATACCGATCGTGACCACTGAATAATTGCACCGAAAAAAAAAAGTGAAACCGTTTTCTCCCTCCCGGTGCGCGCACCGAAAGTAAACGGATTATATATATATGTGCGGAATAGCGAAAGATGACGAATAAGAAATGCCGAACACCGCATAGTGTATACATTCGGCTTCTTCTGCATATCCGCGCCAAAAACTACATATGACTTATGAAGCTCTATCGGTCCAGATGATCGAGAGATCGTCGCGGCTCCTCGCACGTGGCGGCTACATTTTCAGCAATCGTTATCGGACACACGCGGACAGAGCACTAGTGTGGCAGAACACGTTATCGCCATGGAGAGAGAGAGAAAGAGAAAGAGAGAAGTGATGCGCGCCTGCCTCCCCGAGAGACTCCGCCGGGGGATCTAGATAATTCGTGATTAATTAGATTTTATAAGTGTTATTGATGGGAACCAGCCGCTAGTGAGAGAAAGAGAGAGAGAGAGAGAGAGAGAGAGAGAGAGAGAGAGAGAGGAAACGAATGGACACGTTGTGCAGTATAGACGAAGGAGGGCTGCGGAGAAGCCGGATGGACAGACGTATATAGAGGAGCAGAGGGAGAGAGAGAGAGAAGAGTGTACGGGACGGACGGATGGCTGGTCGAAGCAACCGAGCGACCGACAGACAGACACGCGGTGCAGGACTGTAGCTCCACACACCAGTGCAGCTCTCGCTCGCGCGCGCGTTACAGAGATCTGATCAGGGACGGTAGGTGGTCCATCGGATTCTTTCTCTCTCTCTCTCTCTTCTCTCTCTCTCTCTCTCGCTCTTTCTCTTTCTTCCATCGGATTCTTTCTCTCTCTCTCTCTCTCTCGCTCTTTCTCTTTCTTTCTCCCCCGATCGCTTCTTCTTCTTCTTCTTCTTCTTCTCTCCCTCTTCTACAGGGAGATAGGGAGGAGCGACAAGGAAGCAGACAACTCTCAGCCATCTACGGCTCCTGCACATTTCTCCCTCTCTCTCTGTCTCTCTCTCTCTCTCTCTCTCTCTCTCTCTCTCTCTCTCCCCTTGCACTCGTTTATCTCTCCTATCTTGCTTTTCTTAGCCCCTTCTCTCCCCCCCCTCTCTCTCTCTCTTCCGACGTTCTCTTTTCCTCTCGCGTCGTCGTTTTTCTCTTCTCCGCGTCTCTCTGTCACTTTCCTCACGGCTCCTCACTCTCTCCCTCTCACCCTCTCTATCCCTCTCTATCCCTCTCTTTCGTTCTCCTCATTTTCTGCACTTCTCGTCTTCTCTCGTATATATGTACCTGGCCCGTGTGCCCAGCTCCTTCGGCTCCTCCGATCTTTTCTTCGTTGCGAGCTCGCTGGAAGGATTATATACCGCGCGCGAGGCCTTCTTTCGGTTTCATTACCCACGCCACTGCGGGTGATGAGCATCGCGCGCGCTTTCTCTCTCTATCTCTCTCTCTCATTCTCGGTCCGATTCTCGATGTTCATAAAGTCAAGGGGGAGTAGGAGGTGGAGAACGGGTACAAGCTGCGGGAGACGCAGTTAAAATAGCCAGCGTGATTCCTTGGTCAAAACGGTGTGTGTGTGTGTGTGTGTGTGTGTGTGTGTGTGTACAGATATAGAGGATATGTAGCTGGCATATACCTCATCTGTGAGGATAGAGGCTATATATACAGAGCTGAAGCCTCGGAAGGAGATCTCGAGCGAATTTACGAGCCCTTTGACACCTGTATATCGAGTGGAGAGAGAGTGAGAGAGAGAGAGAGGCGCTTTTTTCAGGGCCGCCCGTGAGAGACTCGGAGAATTACGACCTCGCGCTCGCAACAAATCCCCCCCTCGGTTCATCCAGCCCCTTACGAAACGACAGTCGCGCCGAGGTACAATTGCCGCTCACGCCTCAGCTTATACACTACGAAAGATATCATTAATATCGGTGGCTGCTGCGCGCCGCGAACGCTCATGCTCTTCGGCTGCGGTGCATTATTGGGAAGATATAGATTGAAATATCGGCGTCACCCTTTTTTTCGGAGAGCAAGCACACGCGCGCGATTTTACGAGCTTCGCAGTCTCTCGCTATATGCACGCTGTGTATTCGCGCACTCGGCCGTCTTTGCAACAAATGCTGTGCTACTTGTCGATTCACTGGCAATATAATATAGTTACGTATTCGGTACGCGCGCGCGCGCATCTGCCGAGCGGACAGCAGTAGACAAGTACGCACTTCTCGCGCGGGCTTAGTTTTCTTGTATACCTCTCTCTTTTTCTTTGTTTCGTGCGAAAATAAAACGACTTATTGAGCGTGAGGATGCAGCCGAAAGGACGATGTAATGTATGTGTATATATATATATATATATATAT
>UELV01039009.1:2224-12539 GCA_900490015.1 Megastigmus stigmatizans
GGGGGGGGGGGGGGGGATACGAGAGGAGAAGAGCCTTTATTATATACCTCGCCGATATGACCGGAACCAAGTTTCTCCATTGTGTGCAGACATTGTCCGGGTATGTTGGTTGGCTCTATCTCCTTGCATTTGTAAGGCTTGTTCATGCTCGGCGCGATGTTCCATCTGACTACCGGTGCTGGTACCTGCAACCGCAATTTCGTGCGTGTAAATTATTGGGAATTTCCTTCCCTCTCTCTCTCTACATATGTATATGTGTGTGTATAAGCGCCACACACACGAGCGAGTTTGCCACTCTGCGGCTCAGAGCGCGGCACAATTGTGATAAGCTCAACAGAAACGGACCCGAGAAAATTCCTTATCCGTTCGTTATATACCGTGTATATATGCATTGCGAGTATATAGCCGCGTGGCTTGCGACTCGCGCGATCGCGCGTTTAAGTGACGTGCAGGCGCTGGGCTGCGCAATTTTCATTTTGATTTTCGCGTGCGCTACTATCGTTTGTTCTCTCAAAGACCGGTTTGACGGTGGGATATGTTTCTTTTGAAATGTTTCATTTTTGGCGAAACGCATTGGAATATCGATTTTCATGCAGTATTATGATGAACTCCAGTTTTGTGATTAACTGTTTTGCGATGAAATAAATAAAAATCCATTTTCGATCATGTTGATAAAGCCTTTACGTATAGGGATAAATGTAAGATGGTAAATTAATACAAACTCAATGTAAAGAGAAGTAGAGTCGTATTCGCGGAGATCGGATCTATAAATTTAATGAAACTGTTGAAATATTTTGAAAATTTGCGAAACAAAAACATTATTTTACGAACATTACTCTTTAATACCACCCGTTTACTACTAACTTTATTTTACGAGTATTTATAGTCCAGGCACTTGTCAAAATTCATAAAAAGAATCAAATACAATAAAAGGCATCGCAGTAGTCGATGCGCTGTCGAGCTCATGATCCCATCCGAGAAATTCTCATAATTCCACTTTCAATAAATAGTATAAATACAATCGTGTACATAAACGCCACGTCATGTCGACGCAACAAGCGGCGTATAAGAGTCAGCGAAAAGCGTTACACGTCCAGCCGTCACACAGTCGGACATTCGGATGGAGAGTATAACACTGCACTGCAGCAGGATGCGCGCGTCATCACCTTGTGCTTCTCCTTGGGCGCAGTATGCCAGCGTTTGACGTGCGCGTAATCGGCGGCCTCGCGCTGATGGGTCGGTGTACTCGAGACGCTGAGTCTTGCTGCGCTGGTGTTGGAGCCAGTGCAGCCGGTCTGTAGGGTGCGATAGTGCTGTGAATGCCGACCGATCGAGGGCGAGTAGTGCGAGGACATGACCGGCGAGCAGGAACGACTCGAGACCCCGGCAGGAGCAGCCAAGCTGCACTCGGAACGGCAGGAATCCTGGCGCAGGCCGACGCTCACCGCGTAGCCCTTCTCGAAGCTCTTGCTCGACCGTAGCTCCTCTTTGCGCTGCAGCTCGCGACACGGCGTGTCTGCAATCGATCACAATTTACGTTTATCTTCGATGATTTGGAAAGGATTCGTTGAGATTTGGGTGCGGACAGATTGGTTGGTATGAAGGGTAAAGGTTATTGTTAGCTTTGGAATTGATTGAAATGTTTTTAGATTATTTATTATGTTTCCAAATGTTTTGCCTTTTAATAAGGATATATAAATGGATTTTTTCGTTTCATCTCAGTTTATATCGGACCTTTGGGATTTTTCTTACAGCATTAAGTACCTTGTTATATATTCTGAAAAATATCATACGGTAATAAAGTTTTTAATGATAGTGGAATGCATAACGAGCAAACATAATATAATTTATGTATTAATAAAATATTACGTGATAAAATGTTGATCTCACTAGCTGACATCTCAATATAAAGTTACGCTTTTTTCGTGACCTACGTTTACCACAGCAATTTACATATATGCTTTATCAAGCGATTGCAGTGCTTCGGTATATATAATAGCCATTATTTTATCAAATTTATGAATAAAATCAGTTGTGATATTGATATGAAATATAAAATGCAATTTTATTCTGATAACAAGAGATTCTTTTACTATATAGTAATATTTTATTAATCGTGATTAAAAAGATTAAATTTCAACAAGAATTTAGTTGATCTGACATATTTTTAATAACATTTTTTAATAGAAATTTTTAACATCATTGGTATTTCGATACATGAAATCCCTTATTTATTGATTGTCCATCTATAGAAAGTTCGTTTGTATACTTAAAAGGTTTAAAACTAATTTGAATTTCAAATATTGTATTTCTCGTACTTATTAAGCTACTATGATTTATAACGGACAACATTTGCAAAACTTGAATGTCGGTAAAATGTGGATGCATAACCCGGATGATGAATGCCTCCAGCTATAGTAAATAAACTTTTATCATCGGCGTTTATTGCCCCAATAAAAAAAAAATTAGTATTTCCTCGTAATATATATGTAAATTCTAAAAGAATAATATAATTCATATCAGAGCGTAAAAATGTTATCTTATCCTTATCTAGTTCAATCAAAACTGCATTTTCAAAGTCCTACACGCGTATACACCATTTACTGTCGAATTATTTCGCCTTTGAAAATAATAAGCTTCGCGCTCTGCTCTTTAAAGCGCTGAGAAAATGCAAATTCACGAATACACGCGCCGCAGTGAAATTTTAATTATGCGATATGCATATATGTAAATATATAATCTGTAGTACGCTTTGGGTACCTTTTTTAAACAAAGCATTTTATTTTATATTGTACGGAAACCCCGCTTTTGAATAGTTATATTCATAGATTCCTCAAATCTCAAATCTAAAATGTCGTATTTCCTTCGATCTCAAATACCAGAATTCAATCAACACTTTTTCCGTTAAACGAAAAGAAATAATATTTCGCGAACACATGCCATTCATAATAAACGTTTCAAAAGTGGGTAAACTTTTCATGCGTCGCTCAATACATATATATGTATATTTCCCATATACGCGCTGTAGAAGTTCGCTTGGTTCGTCGGCGTCGTCGCGACTGCATATATATAGCGGGACACGCTGCGGCCGTCTCACCCAACCTCCCGTCGACCGCTTTACATTTTCAAAGTATTCAATTTTACCGGCTGCATAAATGAATCGTTAGTGCGTATAGTTACAACGAACGTCCTTTAAAAGCACACACATATGCGCGCACACGGTGATGCGCTCGACATCGAGGGATCGAGCCGCGGGTCGTAGCAATACTCGCCCACGCGGACACTGCACACCGTCATCCAGTCACGCTATCCTTTATATTTTACGATGGTCAGCTCTCTTTCGCTCTCTCTCTCTCTATATATATATATACTCTCTGGAGGAAAACTACTAGTATAGAGGCGCGCGTGTTTGGTCTGGATCCGCACGTGTGTACACGGCATTTCTTCAGTTTAACACTTGTCGCAGGTTGTTGCGCGTGAATTTATTACTGCAGGAGGAGAAGGTGGCGGGTGTGTGCGTGTGTGCGTCGGTGGGTGTGCATTAGTTTCTATGACGGCTCGAATAAACTTGGAATGTATTTTTGACGGAGAGAGAGACAGCGGAAATGCGCGTTGACTCGCGCAGCAGTGAGAGAGAGAGAGAGAGAGAGAGAGAGAGAGAGAGAGAGAGAGAGAGAGAGAGGGAATGCCAGAGATTTATGGTTATATTCGCTGTTGATGCGGATGAATTTTCGAAAGCCTGATTTAAGTGCATTATGCGAGAGAGCGGCGCGCGATGCTACGAGCTTCGATGGGCTGCGTTATTTGTATAGTTTGTTGATGCGCGTCTCTCTCTCTCTCTCTCTCGCAGACCTGGCTTGCTTTTATTGGAAATTATTTCGGATGCTTTCCGAATAAATGTCCAACGATTTGTTTATACGAATTTTTCGTCGCTCCGATATGTGTGTATGTGTGGAGGATGGAAAATTAATTTAATGATTTGTATTAGACGGTCGAACGTAATATATTCATTGAGAAAGATATTTTTTGCATTAATAACATTTAGAGATTGCAGCTTTTATTTTTTTTTTGTTTCGTCTCCATGATAAAAAATGTTTATGAATTTGGATATTTCCTGTGAGTTTTTTATTTTTCTGCTGAAATGTTACAATAATATTTAGAATTTTAGGTATCGCGATATTGTGTATTTTTTTTTAACGGCGACTTGTATTGATATTTGAATTCACTTTGGCTTTTATACTTCTTTCGGATTTTATATACTCGTAAAAAAGACATAATGTCAAGAACTTCTTCATCGTTAAATTTATTCCATATTTTTGTTTAAAATTTCTAAAGCTTATGCAGTTTAGTGCACACTTCGGTTATTTGTTCGCGACTGAGCATTTCGATACAATACTTTTATAAATAATTTCAGATTAACGTTTAAAATAATTTTCGTACTAATATAGTATAATCATTACACGAAAGACATTGTTATCATTTCTTTTAGTGAAGTCTAAAACATTTTTTATATTTTTGGAATACACGAATTCGTTGTAAATTGGAATTTTGGTATCATCTCTTTCATAAGATTTTTAATTGCTTTACAATACAGAATTCTGAATATCAATGTAATTAAAATTCACTCTTTTGTATGGTTCCGATATTCTCTTTCATGAAAAGACCCAAACTTTGTTACTCGTTCTTTCATTATTTTTACGTTGCTGTAAAATGTAGTATACGTACAATGTACAAATATTTAAATGTATTATATGTTTTTTAACATATTGTTGCATATAAAGTGAAGTCTCAAGTACAATTAGTTTGTCTTGATCCATCTGTATAAAAAGAGTGACTACGAAGAAACAGAATTACTATTTAAGAATTTTAAACTTATAATATATTATTTATTATTAGATGATTCATTCTAAATGACTAGTTAAACACGTAAAATGAGGTAGAGGTGATCACCTAATTTTATAACAATTGTAATAAAATTTATAATCATATATAATAAATTACAACTCGGTCCTATATAAAATACATGACAATGCATGCAAATGATTATTTGTTTCATAATACGTGTGATCGGAATTACCCAATGACCAATATCATCCCGCTTATACCTTAAACACACTAGAACGCAAAACTCGAACGCTTTCGATATCTGACACACGCTGCAAAAAGAATTTAATTGAAAGTCTGCACTTGTCAAACTTTGACTCCTATATCGCTTCGATTTTCAAATAGAGTTAATCAAGTGCGCACGGGTATTTAATACGAACCAAACAAATTTTGACAATTGGTTTCACATCCCCCTTGAAGAATCCTCGATAAAATCCGAGTGGCAGTCGCGAGCTTCCGTTTGGATATATATACGAATGACAATGAAAGCCCAAGCGAATTCTTCCCCCCTCTCTCTTCTCCTGTTTCGCTCTATGTACATATATACATAAATCAAGCGACGGGATATACTCGAATATGATTGCGAAACACACCGACGAATCTTGTTTTACCTGCGTCCGGACGCAATCAGTTAAATAAGCGTCGACCACCTGAATAATTAAACAGCCTGTCCCCCCGTATAACCGGGCTATCTTTGTGTAAGCATTGTATATAATATAGTCTTGGAGAACAATATGCAACTTGGATAATCAAGTCTTTCATAAAGATTGCGTACTGCGTATGCGTTGGGTTTAGTTTGGTTTTTTAATTGTATTAATTAATTTTTAATGTAGAAACTTATAACAGCTAAGATTTGTCGGGGTCATTTTAAAAGTGTTTCTTTAGAGCATCATATTTTAAAATATTTAGCTACTTTGAATATAATGTTGAATGACATATACAAGAATTGAATTTAAATGCATCATTGCAATTCAATACATTCGAGTCTTCTTTAGAGAAATTAACCAAAATACATGTGATTAATTACAAATTAGTTTTAGAATCATTTTGAATTTAATTGAAAACAGTTTCAAAGGTCGATAGGAAATGAGTGAACTAATTAAATATTAGTTTTAATTAAAGGTGAGGGTTGCGAAATTATGAACCGTGGAATAAATCATAAATGTTTGCAATTTCAAAAATGATAATTCATTTTATTATTGCATTAGTTATTTGTAATGAAAATATTAACATTTCAAATTTTACTGAAAAATTTTAAGCCTTGTGATACTAAATAGATGCTTTCAAATATCGATCTATACTTAGTTAAGTATCAGCTTCTCTCGCCTAAATTAAAATAATCTTTCCTGTCCTCGGAACTCTTTTGATGTTTCCTATTTCCAAATAATACTATCTTTATTGCATATTTACATTTTCAAGACTACCTATTCAATCATATTCTTCGCTAAAGTAAAGTAAATTCAAAAGAAACAGTAAAAAAATGTTTTTACTGAACGCCACAAGTCCGCACCCATTCAGTGAAACATCAGCGTACATCTCGTCGCATTAAAACTAACACCAGCAGTATAGCAGCGATATAAAGCCATCAGACTCACCCGTATTGGCAACAATGGCGTAAGTCGACTTGTACTGGGACTCGACGAGCGGCGAATTGAATTGCTCCATGGTAAGCGACTCGTGTAGGCTAACTTCATCCGCCAAGCCATCCCCCAGTCCGTCCACCTCGACATCCGCGTTCTCGTCCTCCTCCACGTCGACCTCCTCCTCGTCCTCGTCCGGTGTCTCGCGGCCGCTGTCGTTGAGCATCCTGCCTGGCGCCAGATTCAGCAGGAAGCCCTACGAAGATATCGGGGGCCGACCAGCATCGTTATAGTTGGGCGATAAGCACGTGAATCGCAGGAGCGAGATAAGAAGAGGAGGGTGTGTCGTAGCGTTGCTGCCTCGAGCTCTTTATGTTTATCGACTGTCGCGAGTATCGCTGCATGTCGTTTATATGCGGCAATGGCCAGTGAATGCGCTGAATTCGGTTTTGTGCATTTGCGATAAAAATGATGCAAAGTGTTTTCACGGCGCGGCGTTGGGCATTCAATGCTTTCCGTGGGGTCGTTCTCGTTGGTCGCACGTTGCGGGGTAAGCGATTCGAGTGGGTATTTCATGGCATAAAGGATTCATGGAGTTCAGTATTTCTGTCGCGTTTATCTGTCTTTTTTATTTACATAAAAAATGTTACTTCGTAGTGTATTTTGATTTTAAAGTGAATGCTGCAATGTAACTTATTCAATACTATATACATATATATACATTGTGCTTTCTTGAACTCGATTCAATTATAGCTTTTATGGAGTCACAGTAAGAAATATTAAGTATTGAGGCACAGTATGGGTAGTTTAGATATGAATAAGCTATAAGTTTTTTTTTATAAAAAATCAATAATAAACAAGTTTATAATTATTCAAGTCTGTATTTAAGTTTATACTCTTGGGATACTTCATTATTGTTTGAAGGAATATAAATCTAAAGATACGATTCTTCCTTACTTTTATTTATACCCTTAAGCTTAAAATATATTATATTCCGAATTACGTGAGAAGATCGATGTATCTTATTTTGCATTTAAAAGCTATTTACGTGAAATAAGCGTATGATTTTTATATCAGATAATATAAATTCAAATCTTTAACCACCGTTCTACCAATCACGTAAAAAGTTCTTATAAATCTTTGCTATCGACAGATCAAGGTTCAACAAACTTGGAACGTCGTAACGAACAAAATTACGCGAAAGAGAATAGTTTACGTACCTTCATGTTGATTGCGAAGCCAAAAGGATTTTTTAATACCGTGGGTGAGCTTTGTAGCTTTTGTCGTCTGCTCAGCAACAGGATGATGATAAAAACGAGCAATAAAAGTAGAGTTATTGCCGTCAGGACGCCGATTAGAACTTCCACATATTCCTGGCCCTCTTCTCGCGCTGTAACTGCAATAAAGCGTTGTACCCATGAAGATAAGTGTGTTATTAGTATTACTGGAAAGAATCCGATATGAGATTACATTTATTTTGTCCTACATAAAAAAATGCATTACTATGTTCTTACACAAACAATAAGTTAAATATTCTTTACTATTTTTATGTTTAAAAAAATAATCAGTTTTATCCACTGCGAAAAGTCAAAAACAAATACACTTTACAAGAGAAATAATGGTGTCCTATTATCGCACTTTCAATATAGACCGATTCGAAAATATTACAACATAATTCACTCCCAAAGTAAGGCGAAAAGCAAAGAATATAAACTGTTTGTTGCAAAGCGGACAAATCGTCGGGCGTCGCAAGAGATATTGCCGGGCATCCCTTTGATTAAACGGGGGAAAAACTTGATTCATGCGCGGCGTAAAAAACAAGGTCGAAGTCAACTTTTATTTAGATTGGTGGACCCCCCACATATTTTCCTCGTAAAATAACGCAACCACGTGGAGTCGTATAGGCGTATTCTAGTCGCAGGGGGATCGGTAGACAAGGAGCGTAGACATTTTTTAAAATTCATTCTCCTTATCGCAATAACGCGCCTCGCATTCGTTGGCGCATACATTGCACACATCTCGAGCTTGAATTTTTTCCCCCGAGCTTCCCGCGCTACTATCTCTTCTTTTTATTCTCTCTCTCTCTACCTTTCGGAGAAGCTAATTTTCCGTGTTGGCTTTTTTGTCGAGCAGCACACGCGGGCTTGGCGGTGTGCGCTCAGCCTATTCGTATAATTTGCGAAAATCCGTAATGTGGAAACAAGCGTCGAGTTCCGCATTATACTTTCAGTGGTCCGGAGATACCGTGGAATTATATGCTTTTTACTTCTATCAGGAACAGGTAATTAGGCTAGAAAGATCGTAGCGCATGTTTTTATCACTTATTTTTCCGTGTAACTTTTTTGCGTACATGCTCCGGTAAGGGATCTTGATATGATTTAGAAGGAATAGTATATGCAATAATGCTATATGCTTCGTGAACACGAGTTAGTAATTATTTCTAAGTAAAGCTTAATATTGACTTTATATCAAATGGTTTAAATATATAAATAAATAATAACTGTTTGCATTCTGTCTGACGATTCAATTACGCGAACTTTGAACTTTGTACCGATAATTAAGTAGCACTTTTAGAGTTTGTTTGAAAACCGCCAGCCATGGTGACATACAAAATGTTAATATATTATCTATCTAGCAGAGATATTATAATGTACCTTATTTACTAGTTTAACGAAATAATGTATTCAGAAGCAAATCGCAAACACATTTTCGATGAAGAAACTTTTAAAACTCACTCAATCTTTTCTAATAAGCCAAATGATAGTATTCCAATACCGATACTAGAGGTATATACGATGTCTTTGAGACACGCGGCATTTGAATCGAGAGAATAATCGGATAGTCGATACCATAGTCTTCAGTTAAAAAAGAATCTGTTCGCGTCTTTCCCTGTAACCCAGTTCCTCTCTCTCTCTCACTCTCGCGTGTCTATTATTTTCATCGCATCTAAACTTTCTGGGGGCGCGCGCAGGTCCTCAGTTCAGCTGCTTCCTTGCTCGCTCGCTCCTTCGGTCTTTCTCTCCCTTTCCTTCATGCGCTTATACCGGCATGCGGGCTTGCACTTAATCCGGCTAATTGTTTACGTTACGTGAAAGTTGCTACGCGAATTATAAAGTACCCAGGGCACCGCGAAAACCCCCCCGAGTAAAGTGTTTCCCCCCTGTCTTCCACTGTCCCTCTCTCTCTCTCTGTCTCTCATCTCTTCGTCCCACTTCTTACACCTGTTCTCACGTCGCTCAGCAGCAGCAGCAGCAGCAGCAGGAGGCAGTTGACTTTCAACGTCGTCCCTCTTTAATCGCATCTACTCCTCGGGCGAAGAATGCCGGCCTCATTTTCCTAATGAAGTTACGACGTCGAGGAGGACGAGGACGACGCGAGTAGCAGAACCTTATACCAGCGGCAAGAAGATCCGGCCCGCGCGCCCCAACGACCGACCGATAGTTCATCAGAATGTAATTATTTGAGGCACTGGCCGTAGCGTCTGGTTAATAGAGCCGTGGGGTAGACATCGACCAGGTGGAAAAGTGGCGGATTTAACGGAAACTAGATGAGAAAAACGGGACCGACGCGAGAGGAGAGTGAGAGAAGATGATGCTATGCGATGACAGGAATGAACGGGGGTGAACGCCACGACTACTGCCATTATTCGTCACGACTCGACGGCTGTTTGCTCCCAAAAGTCCAAGTAGAGCGGCAGTAGCAGCAGCTAGACGTATAGTTTAGAAAGGGGGGTTGGATATAGAGTATGTGTCTGTGTGTGTATATGAGAGAGATAGATAGATAGATAGATAGATAGAGAGAGAGAGAGAGAGAGAGAGAGAGAGAGAGAGAGAGAGAGAGAGAGAGAGAAG
>UELV01039018.1:2308-23892 GCA_900490015.1 Megastigmus stigmatizans
ATATATATATGTACACAGCTTTCGCGCAACACAAAAGCGAGCGAGCGCACCGATACTTTCCATCTTTATACTCGCTCGGTCCCGTCTTTCCTTCTCTCCCGAGCTGCACCTTCGATTTAGCGCCCACATCTTGCGGGATTTACGATCGGAGATACACCACACACACACACACACACACATATACACTCGTGTGCTCCATTATTTGCATTCGCGAAGCGATGAGCAACATCAGTACGAGTGCTGAGAAAGGTATAAGTTTTACGGGCGTCGTTTTGTTGGCGCGAGCGCAAAAGGAGTTTCGTTTATATAGATGCTCGTACCCGCGCGGCGCATTCCCGAGGGCGTAAACTTTCGTTTATGTCCAGAATCTCGGCGTTTGCTTTATTGCGTTATTGCGAAAAGTGGGATGTGTATGTATGTATGTATAGGTCTACGTGCAGTGGTGATGCAATTCCGTAATAACTGTACAGGGCGGAAAAAATGTATCGTTCGTGCGGGTTTGCTTTCTTTTATGCGAGATGTGATGATTCGTCGTTTCTTTCGTGCTGCGGCTATTTTTAAACGTCTGCATTTTTTTCTTTTAACGATCGGATGGTATGTTGAGGGTTGCGTTGTCGCGTTGTTTGGAAATGAATTGTTAATAAAACGTTGAGATGGTATAGAGTAATTATATGTAATTGTTACGCTTTCGAAGTTGGCCAATTAGAAGATGATTAATATGTTTGGTAAGCTCTATAGATTTTTGAGTGATTATGTTTAAATCTTATATTTTGTGTTCAAGAAATTGATTTTGTTAACGTTGCATGTTTCCCGTTTTGGATATTCAAAGCTACATACAAATTATTTTTCAATCTCTATTGCAAAAAAAAAATAATGATTTCAACCGACTTTTGAAGCATAAAGTGAAGAAAATTACGGAAAGCTGTAACTTCATAGTAGAGTCGCGTAACTAATATAGTCAATTTCTTAATATTCTACATAAAATTTGAAAACGAAAATATGTTGTATTAAATAATATAATTTAAATTATATTCGAAATTCTTTTCGACTTAAATGCCCTATTTGAAAATCAAATATATATATACAGAGAGAAACATCCTAGTACAGTTTCTAATACGTCTGTGATACTCAACAAGAAACTATTGTAATTTTTTAGCATAACCCAAATAAGATCCAGAATATATATAAGTTTTCTTACAGTTCTCACTAAATTTTGTCAGACCAGTATAGCAAGTTTTGTAAATTCTTAATGAGTACCAGATTATGTAATAGATTTTTTTATATATCAGAGTTGTAAAATTCAATTTTACTTACTGTTTTTAGTCCGTAAAACTCGATTTTACGGCCAGTACGTATAAAATAATAAAAATTCTAAATTGATCTATTTTACGTTAATAAATTGAATATGATGATTATGGATTGTACGTAAAATAAAATTGTTAAATATAGTATTTTTTTTTTAAATATATAACTGATTTGGTATTGGGTAAGTGGATAAAATTTTCTAATGCACTTAATTCTATAAAAAAAAATACTATACTTATAAAATTTTGATAATGTTTTCTCTCCGTGTAACAAATTCATGTCGTTCTCAACTGCAATTCACTAATTTGACCCTATAACTTTCACATCTAAAGTAAAAAGAGAAAAAGAAAAAAGAAGGAAAACAATAATAGTACTCACTTTGCGTAGGCTTTCTCAAGTAGCGCCGGCCAGTACTGATCGCTATGTCGGCTCTGTACAAAGGCAAGGCGTCCGTGTACAGCTGGTAGACGATCGTCGACGAGTACCTCGACCCAGGCACCGCACCACCACAGCCTGAACCGAAACACACCCGCGTACTCGGAATTCGGGGAGTTGGGTGGCTCATTGCTGCCCACACCGCCAGGACCACTACTACCGAATCCCTGGTCCGCGGGTACAACTCGGTAGAAGAGGCCTTTGCTTAGGTGTAACACTCCGAGACAGGACACTAGCCATTTGTCACCTGTCAACACAATGACATACAGAGGATTAGAGGTTTGGATTATTGGCTTTGAGTTTTTAATTCAATTTAACGCTTATAACGATTACATGGATACAGATCGTAATCGTAGGTTACTAAATATACATGTACTGAAATATATTTATTTTATTTTATAATAAGAAAAAGATCGTTTTCATATAAAATTTCGGTTCGATTCGGTAACTTCAGTGCACAGTCACAACAAATTCGATTAAAAATTTTAAATATTTTGAAATAGACAGCGATTGTCTTCATAACGAGAGCTGATGGGAATCAGCGACAAGTGGTAGGTTTCATCATTTTGCGAGAGAGCAAACTCTCTTGGGATTTATTCTAGCCTGCGACTCAGAATTATGACACAATTAGGAAAAGAATAGAATAGATTTCTCTGAAAACTAGGCAACTAGGTCTACGTAATATACTCGGTTAGGTTAATTTTTTATTGGAATTATGCAACATTTATTGCACAAGTATATAACAAGTGATGTCATAATAATTATATCCATTTATTAACCAAATAAAGAGTATTTTGCCCCGTAGATATAAAATGGTCTAAATGCCCATTGTGCTGAAAGCACAAGTAGTAAAATTACAAACGTATGAGTATAATATGTTTGTATATTTTACAATCCATTGTTATGTCCGTACCTAGTATGTAGATCTACAAAAATAAATCATTTGTTAAAACAAAGTTATTGTAAATTATGATCTTGCGCAAAGCTTTTCAACGAAGCCACGAAGACATAAGTGTTTCAGAACGGAAGAAAACGGATATCTCGCAATTACAAGGCTACCGATTTAAAATATTGTATTTACTTTTATAATTACTGTTTAAGTTAATTTGAGACGATACTGCATCGTGCGGTACAGCTTACAATTAAGAAGTGAAACGTTGTGCAATTAAGAATGAAAATTAATTCCTCGCTAATAGTACACGGAAAGCAAGACATTTTGTCTGACATCACAGAAAGTGAATAACATTCTAAAATGCTTAATACAAATTTATAATCAACATAATATTTATTCGTGGTAGTACTAATGCAATTTATAAAAAGTTAACATCATTTAGTTAGCCACTAGGCACTAACACAGTTAATTAACTGCCCAACAAGATTTTCTCTAAACAACGATTAATCCTAGTTCACGATCAGCGCATCGTCATTAATTACCGCAAAGTTCGATCGACTGCAAAAAGCCATAAATTACAAAACCGCAGTGGGCAGCTCCAAGAAAAACACGTCGCTAAAGCATTGACGATTTAATCGTTGCTCGAAATTCCTGGCGTGGGCTACTGCTGTTGTCGCGTATATATAGCGAATCGAGGCCTTGCGCGCGGGCGACCGCATTTTTCGCGTCCGCGCGCGAGACAATGCAAAATGAAGAAAAGCAATCGGCTGTTGTGCAGTTAAACTCCCAAGGTCTTAGAGGCGATATTTCATCGCTGCGACGGAACTTCGGGGTGAGAGTGAACGAAAAAAAAAAAAAAGGAGAAGGATATACGTGTCGATCGATTAATCTTGTTTAAAGCCGCTGCTGGCGGAATATCGAGTTTGGCGCGAGAAAATGTGGGGCTTTTACGATATACCCGTGCAGAGCGGATTGTAAACGTCATTGTTGAGACGAGATTTTTTTTTTTTGGTGGTGCGCGCGGTTCAACAGGTGCTGATTATATTTGACGCGGATGCACGCGATACTTTACACGCGTTTATAGCCGTATTAACTTAGACCTCGCATAAATAATGTTACACGTTTCCAAATTAGTACAATTTTATTGTTGTACATGCGAAGTAGAAGAATATATACAGCGAGTGATTCTAACAGAATACTAACATGTTGCGCGTAATCTTCAAAAGAACTATTAAGTATGTACAGGAATGCACTGGTGCAAACGCAGTTACCGCGCGGCCCACCGATTTCATCACGATTATTCCGTCCAGTCTCGCAACTTATATATCCAACAACCAAACTCTCTCGTTACCGTATACATCTGTCACCTATCCGTTTAACTCTATATCCCATACAGCGAATCTCTCAAGAAGCTCCTAGAACAATTATTTTTTCCATAAATCACTTTTCCACTCTACTGCATCGCGTACACACACACACACACACACACACACACACACACACACACATCCTCGTAAAAAACCTGCGTGCGCCATCGTAAATATTCCGCGCTGCTGCCGCGAAACGATACACCGTATAGTGAAAGTGAATTGAACAAGAGCCACGTGCACATACACCACTACTACATGCGATAATAAGCCGATATTGGCTGTGCGCTGTTGTGTGTTGCAGAAGCGATTATTGTCGCGAGAGTCTCTTCCGCGTTTAAGTTTTCTTGTATACGCTACTGGCGAACACATCTTTTCTTCAGGATTGACTTTTTTTTTTACGCTGTGGAGATGCAATAACGTGCGACTTTCGAATTTTTACGTCGTCGTGAAAACTGACTCGATTGCAATATGTATTATATGCAAAGTATTTCATTCTGGAAAAAAAGTGAATTTCCATCTCGAGTCAATTTTCGAGTTTGGTATTGTAGCATTAGTTGAGTCAATAAGATTAATTATAAGATAATTATTTAAGTCAATCTATAGGATATACTGGTTACTGTGTTGAAAGGAAGTGAGAGTGACAGGTATACTGGAATTAGAGGATTTAGAAGAGCTTAATACGCGTGTTTCGGAAACATCGGAAAAACGAGGAAATATTGCGACTGAGATTCCGAGGTAGCGACGTGCCGGTATGCGCTAATGAAGATTCTGGTATGTTGGAAAGGAAAAGGTGATGGATTGGACTTTCGTATATTATGCGGCCATTGATATAATTATTGTGTCTGCCGCGGTTTCTCGAGCACCTCGTTAGTATATGATGACTTTTTGGTTTAGTGTTTGCGCGGCTTTTTTTTTGTGCCCGGTTCAAGCAGTGAATTTGAGTGCATCTCGTTAGAGAGGAGATTCAGTTTTATGGTTATTGAATTGTATAACATGTTTTTTTTTTATTATATTGCATAATATTTTGAGTAATTTTATCGTTAATAAACAATTTTATTATACAATAAATTTAATTTACCTTTAGAATGATTTTGAAGATGAGTAATATTTCTTTGAGAAAAAGTATTTAAAATTATATTTATTCTTGATATAACGTTACTATATAAATATACATTACTTATTTTTTCAGTACTTTAATAACGGCCAATCACTTATTATCGTGAGAATATCCTAGTTTATGCGTACATATGCATTCCCATTCGAGGCGCAAACGTGTATTTCGGAATGTTTTAATAAATGTTCTGGCGCACGAAGAAAGGAAAAGTAGCTAATGCTAAATTGCCATGCGATTAATGATTGTCAAGTGGAATTACATAGTTTTTTTAAGTAATACGAGTCAATTAAGAATTAATTATAGTTTTCATATGAAATTTCACTTTCCAACCGAAGTTAGTTCCAGCTCCGTATAACATGCGATATTTTCAACAGTTTTATTAAATGTAAATGTAATAAAATATATATATTTTATTAATTGCTTATTTATAAATTTAAAATTAGTGCATCGTCATAATTAATTTAATGTTTCATATATGAGCTATAAAAATATTACTATCGTTACGTGGCGTTATACTTATTTGGGAAATATAATGACTTGTCTAAAAATACATTAATTTCAGCATTGATTATATGTATTTTTAATTTATATCCGAGAATGCGCAACTATATGTTTAAAAAAAATTGCGGGTTTAATACCCTTTTTTAGATAGACTTAACCTGACCACAATTTACGGTCTTAAGTCTTGCGTCAAACTTTTGGTATCTCAACTTTTTTTCGTTCAAAAATAATTTGTGTATTTCGAAAAGACATTCTTTGAAAAAGTAAAGTATGTATGTTGCACTGATTTCACACAAGGCGACTTCGAAATAAATACAACTGTAACTGAACAAAGTTATTCGAACGATTTATTATTATGTACGACATTAAAACTATTGCGACTTGTTGGATGAAACTTAACCACTGTTTCCTCTCTTACTTGAAAAAATATCCCATTACATTTGAGCAAAATAAAGAATCGCTTCAAATTTTTCACCATTTGCGTGTTAAACAAAAAAAAAACAGAACACGAGAGGAGGCGACGAATGTAGCGCCACGAAACCACGATTCCGGCATTGTCTCACTTTCACCGTTTCGTCAAAACTCACGACGCTCGTTACGTTTCAAGGGCTCGCGTCTGCTATAGGTACATACAGTTGCGCCACTTTGGAGGGGAAAGGAGAACTGCGCGTGGAGACGATTATCGTTGGCTGCTATTGCTGCTTCTACACGGGACTCTGATTATGGGAAAATTCGGCTGCCAGCTGCTGCTGCGCCGAATGACTTTGCCACTGTTTCACGCTATTTTTCGCTAGAGCACTGTAGCGCGGTTTTTTTTTCTTTCTTATTTTTTTTTTCTTGTTGAGAAATTGGGCTTCCTTTGCAGTAGTTATGTTGGTTGAGATAATAAGTTGGCATATATAAGGTCACCGATGATGATGTTCAGGTATTGCACTTCGACTGATGATGTCCAGGTAGTATCCAGGTTCGCAGATGCCCAATTCTAGGCTTGAGATCTGCACTTGGGTGCATAAAACTACGGAGCACACACCTAGACATCATCAGCGGCGATCCTGTACATCTGCAGGACATTGTATTCATCCGGATATACCACACCTAGATAGAAAAAGTACACAATCATTGGCAACCTTGTAACACGATAGATCAAGCGCTATATGGTCGTCGTCATCGGTGACCTTAGACACCTACAAGACAAATGTACTGCACTCCACAAGAATGCAAATACTTAGGAGACGCGGAACAAAGGAAACAAACCGTTCTGCATGGGATAGTGACAACTAATGCCATTTAGTAGCAACCGAAATTTTTGTATAGTCCACGATTTTTTCTTCCGTGTGCACAAGTTCATCACTCAATCGATTAGGAATAAAAGCATCGTTCATTATCAGTAGTATTGACTTTAGGAAACTGAAGGTTCTGGTCTCCGATTAAAACTAGTGAATTAATTGAAATAATTTATAATAATAGACAACATTTGAAGTGGGGTTGCCGACATGTATAGGATAGTCTTGTAAGAAAATATACTTTTCTAGATGTATTATTTTAATTTTTCTACATATAAAACACGCGCGATTCTGTCAGAATATTTATACAATATAAAACTATAATCTGCATGCTTAAAATTTTCCTTTCAGCTATAATTATACATTCTAAAGTTAATAATTTCAATTTTAACATGTTAAAATTTAAAAAAAAAAGTGTTCGCGGCTCCCCTGAAGCACGCATTATATTATTTATATTCAGTTCTAAGCGAACGAGCCTCCATTAAACAAAAAGAAAAAACCTTACTTAAAAAACTTCGAATTTTATCTAAATAGTAAATTCCTTTCTCTTATTGCACCTATACGAACCGAAAGATTCCACCGCATACCTTATAAATCTCCATTCAAATAAATAAACGACAAACGCACAATCGCAAATATCCACCACTCTCGTCCATTCGCAAGCGCAAACGCCTCGGCGATATAATATATACAAGAAAGCAAAAGAAACCAAAGAAAAAAGATAAAAAAAAAAGAAACAACAGTCAAAGCCTCGCTTTACAACTACTCGGCTGCGCACGCAAAAAAAGGCACGTATATACATACGCATGCCATACATATATAATCGGAGTTCGCGCGCAGCCTACACATCGCGCCTATATATATATAATACACACGCACAAATTGTTGTTCTGTTTCTTCGCGGCATGGGCTCGAAGGTCGAGCCGCGCGTACAAGACTTTCTACGGCTTATAGGGCGTAACCCTTTTGCGCGTGATTTTTCGCACCGCTTCGCGCCTGCCGCGACTTTAACGATATACGGTAATTTCGGGGCAGAGGCGCGACCGAGCGAAAGATAATAATTTACGATCTCGTGTGGCTTGTATCTGTGCGCTGCACTGACAGACCTGCGACGCGGGTTGCATTTCTGCTCAGACGTGCAACCCCTCGTTCTTTTGTTGCTCTTTTTTTTTCATTTTCTTCGGGGCCCCGGCGCATGCGCACACACGTGTCGTAAAGCAGGGAAAGTGCGCGTGAAGACGAGAGAGAGAGAGAAAAGTATAGGTGACAGGTGCGTTACGTTACCCGAGTGTGTGAGTCATTACACATGGAGTTTCCTCCATTGAGGAGGATTTATCTCGTTGGACTCTTGCCTGCGTTAATGTGGGTATTTATTGATGATGGATAAGACGGACTATCAATTAGTTCAAATTTATCATCCGCTGGCTTTTTGCATATATAATAATACGTAGGCGGTTTACGTTGTATACGAGAGATGGAAGCTGAATTTTGAGGGACTCATTTTACTTTCTATTTACGAGGTAAAAAACTAAGCGCTTATTCCGCTTTTTTTTTCTTATTCTGGATTTAGTGTATATCGAGCTCATCGCAGCGACAGAAAGACTTATGAACCAACCACTACACACCCACGGCTTAAATTAACAATAAACAAGCATCATCAGTACGACACATTATACGCCTCGACTAATAGCAGCTCATCAAGCTCATAATCCACTCTCTTGATGTGTGTGTATATATATAACCTTGCAGCTGCCAACATCTTTTCTCTCCTCTAATTACCATTTTCACGAGAGAGAAAGAGAAAAGTGCACTCGACGTCTTCTGGAATTTCGAATGTTTGCCCATCCTCACCTCGATCCCAAAATCGTGTTTTAAAGTATATAAAGAATGAATCAGCATTCGCAATTAACCGAGTCGCTATTTGAATTTTTTATGCAATCACATAAGCGATGCCATGTAGGGACTCTAGCTCGAGTGAGATATACTCTACCAAGCTCTGCGGCTTTCAGCGTATAACATTGTATGCACAGTGACTATAGTGAGTGTTTGAAAATGATTTTTTTTTTTGGTCGCGGTCTCGTTGCGGTTTTCAGTGGTTTTTCACCGTCTTACGGTAGCTATACGCAGGTTTCCTGCGTAATGTAAGGTGTTAAATTGCGTTTGTATAATTGCAGGAAAAATGATGTAAATGAAAGCTAAGTCGTTTGGTTTATTTTATGTATAATATAATATTGCTTGATGCGACGAAGCTGACATGTATATGGATACTTAAAAGCTACGATTGAAATATCAAACTATGAAGGAGCGTAAATCATCGAAATATCTTAATTACGTCGATACTAATTCATCATCTACAATAGACTGTTTGTCATACTCATTGGCGTAATACTGTAGGACCTCGGGTTTAATTCGTACCTGTCATAGTACTCGAGTCGACCCAAATTAATACCTCGAGCAACCACGACCAAAGTGTCCGCCTGACTATCGCAAGATTTACGGATTACGCGCAGCATTCGATCTTCCGTCCAATCGAGTTCGTATACATATATGTTTCACCGCCTTCGCATTTTGCTTCGTACTCACAATTATTTTGCATCCGGTGTTTCAGTATTATAGTGCAGATACTACTTCAGCCGAATTTGAATTATAGCGTTGGATCACATTACGTTATTTCGTCGTTGCAAGACTCCCTTCACTTATGAGTTTTGAAAAATAAAATATGATTGTCGATACCTATATTTTATAGTACAATAAACATTAATATCTTTACCTTTTTTTTTATGCTTCATAAATTTAACATTGAAGCAGTGTATCGAAGAAAAAAGTTTATCCAAAATTTAAAGCTTAATGCTGTGCAAACTGGGTGAAATTTTTTAGTTGAATCTTTCAATGAAACAAAGAATAATGCTCTTACAAAGTGTAGCACGAGTGAAATACCTGTTAAACCATCTACATTTTACATTTATATTGCACATAAAAAGTAAAGTAATTTAAAAGTAATGAACAAAGAATAATAGCATCAAATTGTGTAATACGTGCTACCATAATTCTTATCAATTTCGTACATGGATATATTACACAGTTGGCTTATCCCATTTTAAAATTCTTAAAATTAGTTTTCCTTTTCCCTTTTTTGAAGAATTTTATAATGAGCCACTCTGCGTTCTTAAAATGTATTCGTCATGTATTTTCTAATTGCGTAAAGCTTTCCAAGTATTTGTGTCACTAGCCTTTTCGCGAGTGATGAAACTCCGTATTCGTAAGGCGCATTATTGTGACGTCTATTATTATACAACAATGGGTCGTGTGGTATACTTAAACTACCCAAAATCAAATCTTACATTAAACTTGAAATCTTATATAATGTTATTTTATTAAAATGATTGCATGTTTTAAGTGGATATACCACCTTTTTATTGAAATTTGCATATGTAAATTTCGGAACCTAATTGCGAATAGATACATTTTTCATCAGTCGATATAAAGTTCAAAGAATATCCAAAAATTACCTGAGAATTATTATTTCTCTATATTCTCACTTCATCGTTCTAATTGATAATGTTTTTCAAAAAAGTGTCTTCTATTTATATATCTAAATCTTGTAGGACACGAAACGACTGAAAATCCCTTAAAGACAAGTTCAAACGAAGGTTTGATTTTACAATCCGCCCAACTCCCCGGAATATCCGCTCTTAGAAATCCCACGCCGGCGTTGAGGAAAATCTAATGCCTGGCAGCGGCAAAATAAGAGAGCTGTATAAGCACACCTTTCAAAGCAACCATACCCGCATATATATACGCACTCGCGGTTCGACCGTTAGTTGGTGCGCGCATCAAATACTGAGGCTATGGAATGCGACTTCCGGAGGTAATAGAACGAACGGCTGCCGGTCGTATATAAGCCAGCGCTGCACTGCCAATTGCACATCATAGGCGGCGGCCGCGACGTCGAACGGAAGTCACATTCCTATCCGCGCCGTTGATACACTCGCTTCGATCTTGTTTCAAAAGGGGGGGCCGTTGACTCTCTAAGCGTTGCCGAGTACTTATCTATATATTTGCATCGCTATACCGCGGCCGAGGATGAGACGTGTGTATAGCGCCAATTCATGGGCTGCGCAGCCGATCATCAGCCGGTTTTTCTTTAAATATATGTAGGATGTAACTTGTTTGCATATGCAAGCGCAAAGTTACATTGGATGATTAAAGTTGCGTGGAGTGTTTTTTTTTTTCTTCGCCGGGAGTATTACGACGTTGCGAATGACAAATTCTTGTTTACTTACTAGAATACAGTTTCGTGCGTAACTCGGAGTTTGCCTGGAGCTATTATAAGTGCACAGCTGAGAGCAAAATGACAAGACTTTTAATTCGTTTCAATTAAAAGTTATATGTATATAGGCGAATTTATTTCAAAAGTAATTAAAGTGCGTAAGAAATTGAATGTATACATCGAGTGCATGATAAAATAGTAGCATTAAACTTTAATCGGTTCATATTGTTCACGGATAAATATTAGTATATGAAAAGTATCAATGACTGGATCAAGGAAATAATCTTCGCGTGTATCTAGCAAATAGAGCCAAATACAATAGCAAAAGTCCCAGAAACTCATTAAACCGAGCAATATAATAAAGCCATCATCTATCAGTTGCAATCGATCAAGATCAATACACCGTAATATCTCACTCGAAGCTCACACACTCCGACAGGAAAGCAACGAAAGAAAGAAAGACCTTCACTTCCCGGTATACATATAGTCCTTACATCACACGATAAACGATAGTCCCCACTGCAATCGCGGAAAGACACGCGCGCGCGCTCTCAACAAGAGAAAGAGAAACAACAGCTGTGCACTGAGAAAGAGAGCCAATAGTCCGTCCGTTACTGCACGGCTTTCGGTCTCTACGAACCCTCCGCAAGAGCTCCCACGTTCTCGAAAGGTCCTCGCGGGATCTCTATCTCTCCCTCTGCAAGTGAGAGAGAGAAAGAGATTTCGAGGTCGCAGTCGGCGTGAATCTAAGCTCTTGACGGACGTGTATATAGTCGCGGATCGATCGGAAAGACAAAGGAGAGCGGTGGAGAATTTTTTTTCTTTCGTTTCGTTCCTTTTCTCCTTTCCGATCGATTACGGACACGGACGCGGTGGCTCTAAGGATCGCTATGGGTTTTGCTAGAAAGAGAGAAGTTGGATGCAGGCTGTTTCTAAGCTGAGGTTGAATTATGAAGGATGGTAAGATTGTGCGCCGGGAATTGGTTGTTCGTTGAAGGGCTTTTCGGGAATGATCGCGCTTATCGTATGGCTTGGAGGCGTGATTTGTATAAATGAGCGTTAACAGCTTGTAGCCTCTAGACACTATTATATATACATCGATCGCGGCTGAGGTCATTGTTCACAGTCAATTTCATACAACGGCATATATACTATTTGAATTTAGTATATATAAAGAAAGAGTTGGAATTTATTGCATATATTTTATGTCCAGACGGAAATTATTGTATTTTTATATATTGCGTAAAATTCTATACCATTCGACAGCTTACATTATGAATCATAATGACCAACCAACCCTACGAGTGTTTAATTTATTCTTTATAACGTGCCTCGAGCCAAAAGAAACGAAGCATCGTATATAACAATTAGCCAAATTAATTCCGACATCATAAAACTGAAGGTAAAAAAAAAGGCACAAGTACAATTCCCAGACTCGCTTGCGCGCCAAGTAGTTACAGACAAACCCAACACGGCACCTTCATTATACCCTCTTGCCCCGCAAAAACCACCGCGAAAACCCGTTCACTCGCCATTCACGCGAACACTGCAGTTATATATACACTCCCCCCCTGCGAGTGCAAATCAGCGATACACACACACAGAAAAGCGATAACGTGTGCAGCGCGAGGCACAAAAAAATTCAAGCGACACAACATCCGAGAGAATCTCAAACATCAGGCCGCGATAATCTCTTAATCATCAGGGCGCACATTCGCTGTATACTCTCTCGATGATAAAAATCTCCCTCGACCTTACATAACCGTTCCACAGCAGAGATCGCGCTTTTGTTTCCGCTTCTCCGTCTGACACGAGCGGGACTTGACCTTTTCTCTCTCTCTCGTGATTTTTCTCCTCTCTTGTGCAGCACTGGTTAGCTTTACGATCGCTCGTTCTTTTTTTTCGCGTTGCGCCGATCGCGACGAGATTAGCTCTGTATATATCCTGGGAATGCGCTTATTATACTGCGACGAGGAGAGAGAGAGAGAGCTTTAAAGAGAGTCTGCCACACACTTTTATCTTCCTTGTCATTCGCTATTTGCGTATTATATATACTGCGGGTGCCGGGGATAACTGTAACAGCCAACTTTATGCGTGGATCTGTGTATATGTGTGTGTGTGTGTGTGTGTGTGTGTGTGTGTGTTGGGTGAGATTGAGCGGAAGCTGGTATAGGGACAAAGAATATAAAGACGCGGGAGCGAACGACTTTTCTGCCCTATGTGAATGGAAATTTAAATTTGCATCGCTGCACGGGAATGCAAATTGTACGTGCTAAGAATGATGGATTCGCGACGTACATTCTCGTAGTCACGTTTGAATTATGAATTTTAGCATATGAATGTGATCAGATTTAAATAATACAAAATGTATTGATATTTACCGATTGAAATTTAGGTTTTTTTTTTTCAATATCTAAGGAAGGTTATTTCATATTTTTGCATATAGAAGAAAATGTTATAGACTTTACGAGATAGTTTAATCGAATAATACTACTAGCTCGATCAACTTAATTTTATTTCCAAGATTACGTTTAAATTTTTATGCAATATAAGCCGAAGGCGCGCAACACTATGCGATTATAGAGTTTAAAATTGGTCCTCGCAACAAAAAAGTGTTGACTCTAAAGGCAACAAACCTATCAACGCGGAATAAATTAAAGTTTATACTAATGAACATATGTATATACGAAATAAGCATTTCCTTATTATTCAAAGTAATGAAATTTTCATTAAGTGCTCCAGTCCAGCTATATATAATATTCATAATCGACGATAGCCCGACTACTCCAATCCTTTCGTAATCCGCAATCATTAAAAATAATCCTAAAACACACTCTTTCTCAGTGGTAAAATGCCAGCCGCGCAGTATAACACGTGTATTTTCCTCGAAGCTGCACATACCCAAACGGATAAATAATCTCTTTGATACCGCCCTTTCAGCGCAGCAATCGCGCGAAACACCTGTTATGACAGCACCCAGACATGCGATAACCTCTCTCACGGTAAATTCAAATCTCCATACACGTTTCTCGTAGGATATAAGGGTCGCGGAGCAGCAACGTGGGGTCGTGAATAAAAAATGACGAGAGAGACCGAGCGCGCATCATCGTATATTTCTCGAGCGTGCGGACCGCGTCGGAGATCAAAGCGGCTTCTTCCGCGTCGCGTACACTCTCTGACTTACGAGAGAGACGCATAAATGGCTGTTTACGCGTTTGAGCCTCGCGTGCGGCAGCGAATATATGCGCGGAATGCAATTTCACCGCGGATCCGAGACTCTCTGCACAGTGCACGTATAGGTGTATACATTTATATACACGTTTTGTGGGATGTATAGCGCCTGATCGATCGCTCGATTAGGAAAGCGGTACATATTAATCGAATCCAATGTCAATCCTTACGAGCTCTCGTTCATATTCGTTGGATCAACACTTTAATCTCGCTAATCGATATGTGCGCAATGTTGTTTTTCATCGTTTATCTTCGAGTGCAGGCTCTACCACACACTCGTATATCCTAGAGAATCTAGTTTTTACACAGTTCCGCAAATAATCTATAAATATTCTGCAAAACTCAACTGAAACGGAATATACGAGGAAAAGAAAAACGTTAAAAACCCTTGACAAAAGTCAAATTGCCCCAGCCGCGGTGAAAATATGATCGAGCACTCGGCGCTGCGAGCGGATAAACGGCGAGGCCGCACGCAAATGGACACCTTCTTCGCGTTGTATAGTAGGAAAAAAGGGGGATGCGCGAGATAGGCTCTAGAGCTCGGCTGCTGCTATATAACCTCGATAATGATTAGCTCGCCTCGCGCGCGCCCGAGCTTCGAGCAACAGGTTTCCCTCTCGAGCTCCATAACTATATATATATATATATATAGATATACATAAAGAGAAGAGATGAAAAGGAAGAAAAGTCTTTTCCGTAGGGTATCATTAGGAGAGCTGTGTGGTGCGGTTGCCGCGGATAGGATTTTCAGATGAAAAACCGGAGCGACTCGTTTTTACCCTCTTGGCTTTTATTGTTGTACAGCCAGCAGGATTTGCTGCTGCTGCTGCTGCGCCTCTTTTCTTTTTTTTTTGTACGCGAGTCGTAGTTACGACGGTCTCGGGAAGATGTTACCCATCGCGGATTCTGCCGAGATGATTGCGATCGAGTCGCGTCTTTCTCTCTCTCTCGATTATTCGCGAGAAATCTCGTTCGATCGATCGAGTCGTTATGGATATCGTTGCTCCTTGCATTTGTGGCTGCGCGCGCGCGGTATGTATAAGCGATTTGACCGATGGCGAGCTAAGGGGCGGAATTTGAAAAGTGGATGGTCGCGAGCCTTGCTAACCGCGGTATGCATCTTATGTTTACAAAACAAGATTGTTCAAAGCGCGAAAGTCGGTTGGGAACAATGCATATAACGATGCAATTAAAATAAGGAACGAATTCGATGTATACTATAATACCAAAGCTGCATTATATGCGATATACGAAAATATCGAAACTATAGGCATCATTTCGGTGTGAACAGTGCTTCTTTGTCTTTTCTCGTTTCCTCTTGAAGAATCTGAACGTTTACAATTTTCTCAGGTATCTAATTATTCAGCAAAAATGAACATCGCCCTTAAAAAATTGTTCCCTTCGAAAGAAACAAGTACGCCGATATTAATAGCCATATGCCTATTACGCAACACACACACACACAAACAGTAACTTCATTATTTTTCGCTTTACAGCTTTCAGTGAGGAGTAATGACGGTAGCGCAACTGCGGACAAAAAGATTCGCGGGAGCGTTTTATATATACATCGGGCTGCATACGGCCAACGGTTAAAGGGAGGCGTGACATATATTCTTTTCATCTCGCTCTTTCAGTCTAATGTTTCTTTGTTCGTCATAGCTCTGGGACGAGAGAAATTACAGCTCCGTGTATATCCGTTGTTGGCTGCACACACTTGCGCCGATCTCGTATAATAACACACGTTCCCGAAGCGCCTGTCTTTTATCGGTTTCGTTGATGGTCTTATGCTAATATTGGCGAACGGTTTGTCCCCTTTTGTCAGGAGGTAATAATCAAGTTACGTATACATCTTTAAGCTAGTTACACATTTTAATTAATACTATGTATTGCGTGTGTACAGTTTGTTTGGAAATGGATGTTTTGATTTATTTTACTATATCAGGTAGGATTTTAAGCTGGACTGTGCATTCATGAATATACAGATTGATTCGTATTAACGGTTCCACCCAACTATCACAGTCAAAAATCATTTTGCAAACTTATTATTTCAGAATATTGGTTAACTATTCTCCGAATATTTGTCGATTCTCATTGATACAGTTATTAAATCAAAAGGATTTCAGTGTGCAGTAAATTAATTAGGCTCTAAAAAACAACTAAATTTAAGTACTATCAGTAATAAACTACGCAAAATACTCGACAATTGGCCAGTAATATCAAATCACACCAGCAAAAAGTGCATCCAATCGATCACCGAGTACTTTGCATAATTTGTCGCTGTCGATATAAACCATATTACATCAGAAAATGTCACTTACCCAATTTCCCAGGGATCACGTCGAACTGCGTCGGTGTGTCGCTGACGAAAATCGGCCGATTGCACAGCTCCTTGAAACAGAGAGAAGAGAAAAAAAAACGGGGTTTGATAATGTGCAGTTAATTTAGCTTTCCGCGCAGCAGCAGCTGATCAAAATGCTGCGTCACACAATCGGGCTATACGACTCCCATTGACAGAACGACGCTGATGGTGTCGTTATACGGTTACGGTCTCATTCAACTCTGGTGACTCTACATATATATATATATATATATATATATACTACACGCTGCAGTTCAGCGATTCCGCGAAAGAAAGAAAAAAGAAAAGAAGGAAGGAAGGCATCCGGTATTCGCGTCACGCGATTGTGTTCACGTATATATACGAGCGTTGCGCGACTGCGTCTCGTGTCGCGCCTCCATTAATTGACCCGTTAATCAATCGATTAATTAACGGTGCTTTTCGCTTGCATTTATTGGCGTGCACGCGGGCATTTTTGCACAGCTGACTCGAATTGATTTGTGTGCGCGTTGCTATGTGCACTTTTTTCTTACGAAAGCAAGTTAGTTGATAATTGAAAAAATAAAATCTTACTGCACCGAAGGCAATTTCATGCTTTCGTGAAAAATTTCATCCAAATTATATAAATATACAGCAATTTGTCCATTGTCCGATATGATTATACTTGAAATTTTATTTGCTATAATGGATTTTACGTTAACGTCCAAGCGTTTTATATACGCGAACACGCGAATTTCAAACTAACTCGCTAATCTCGACTTGAAACTTCCCCGTCGCCCCATATAATATTATATATATGTGTTGGGTGGGTGTATATATATATAAAACTAGCCAATTTTTTCAAGCAGAATGAGTTCGCGAAAGTCCGGTTCCGCGCTTGATTCTAAATGGCCAATTTCACGGGGTTTTTTTTCCTGAAATTCATGTTTAATCCTGCTCTTTCCTCACTCTCGACCCCTCTCTCGCGGCCAGCTTAGCTCTGACAAGAATCAAGAGCTGCAAAACGAAGCGAACGAGACTAATTGCAAAGCTAATATTAGCTGCTCTATATATATACTGAATTGTATCGTTTTGAGAATAACGAGCGTAAATATTTCATTTGAAGAAGCGATATAATTGATCATTTTAGTATACAGGCTAATATTGTGAGATTCATTAATTTATTGGAATAATTATATTATTCGTTTTAAAATATCTAATTGTTTTTGCTTCGATTGTAATTAGGTGAATTAGCTTTAAAACGGATAAATAACAAATTCGTACCGCGAAACCTTCTGTAATCCGATATACTAAATTCTAAACAATCGCTCGTAAAATCGACGTCGTCTAATTCGTCCAATTAATTCACCGCGAATCCTTTATCAATCTTCTTCAACCACTAAAAAATAAGAAGAGAGAGAGAGAGAGAGAGAGACGAGTGCATATATACATACACTCTCCCGTCGCAAATAGAACACATGCAGAACAGGCAATAGACACGGATGGGATTAGCGCGTGACGAAGGAGTCGCGGAGCGATCCAATTTGTAACGCGAGTCACTATACCGGCACGACGCGATCCTCTCTCTCTCTCTCCTCTAATGTACGGCGCACGAAGTCCTATACTCGACGAGAACATTGCCCACGGGGCGAAGGAGCATTTATATATCTCGTATATATTCAAATGCTACTGCTTCCGGTTTTATCATACGCCGAACGCTTTTTGCTTGCGCAAGTGATTAATTGTACGTTAATTTGTCGCTCGGGTGTATAAACGAGGAAGGAAAATGGAATAGAAGTGAGCGCAGTGAGTTGAGTTGCAATTTAGAGAGTTGGGGATTAATTAAATTTTAGGACACTTACATGATAATTATTGGTAATTGTAAACAAAAGGGGTATTTTATAACTTGTATTCGTCATCTGCAAAGCCTGCGAAATATGATTAGTTTCATTTACGTTTAAATGATTCTTTATATAAGTTACGGCGCCAGAACAATGGAGGCCATATTATATATACTGCACTTTCTGCGCATAGCTATATTTTCGTGACGGTCAGTTCTCGGCCGCACATCCGTTATTTGAAAATGAAAACGCGAGACAAAGCGCACGCCCCTCATCCTCGAGATTAAGTTGCAGACTCTACTTATGCAGGCACTTTCTTAATTCGCCATTGTTTAACTCTCATAATGGATAAGGGGTTGATTGTTCGAAAAAAAAAAAAAGAAAATGAAAGTATATACTTGTTATTGAGCTTTTTGTTTTATTAAGTTGTTGCTATTCGCATTTGAGATATGTAGCAGTTCTCAATTTTTCAATATTTTATCATTGCAACAGTAATACGATATATATACTATAAATGTATGTAAATGGTGAGAGTTTGATTTGTATTAGTTGTACAGTTTAGAGGTAACGACAGCATTTTAACTTTAACGATCAGTTTTTACACGGCAAGGTTTGCTTCTAATAGCTAAGCAGAAAATCAGTATAATCAAAAGGATATTAAAATCCAAAACATCCTAACACTCCCGAAATATTTAAATTATATATATTCCGAGCTCGAAAACCAGCAAATCAGTTTCTCCGAAAATCCAAACGTCGCATTATCATCCGCGCGTGCGCAAAAAAAAGAGACAAATTCACATGCAGAAGAAAAGTGCAGCACAAGGAAGAGCTATTAAACGTATAATGGACGGAAACTCCTCTGGGCGAGTGAAAACTGCCGGCGTTTAAAGTCGAAAGCCAGCCACTGCCGCGGCGCAAGCGTTAATAATAATAAACGCGCAAAGTCGCCGAGAGTTGGTGTACACTATCGCGTCTACCGATCGTCATTATAACTCCCAGCCGGTGGAATGCAGACTATAGTAGCGAATCTCCTACTCCGCGCGTTTACGCGAAGCCTTGCTATCATTTCTCTCTCTCTCTCTGACAAACGTGATTACTGTTTATGACCGGATGAAATCACCGGCCTGCCGTTGATGGTTGCCGACGCCACAGTCGTCGGTTTTGTCGACGGAACGGACAGAAAATGCGCAGGTACAATTAGGCGCGCGAATGTTGTTTTGTTTATCACACCGCTTTTGGTGTCGGAGAGTGGGCGAGGTTGAATTTTTATACTTTGATGAGAGAAAATGAATGGTTGGTTTTTTTTAAGAGTGATTATTACTGTTTGGAGCGAAAATGTGTAATGAGTGGTTGGATGATGATGATGATTATTGTATATCTTTGGACTGATGACTTGCCGTTCGGAATTCGTTATTTGCATAGTGCATAAATCATAGGATGAATAAAAGTTCTGCCGGGGATAAAACGGAATTGAAATATCATTGCGTTTAAGATGTTCTTTGTATTATGCTACGCTGTGGTCTTCGCTAGACGTGACTTTTGCATAAGCCTGTGTTTTTATATCGAGAGTTAAAAATAAATATTCGAGCGAATGTATAAAGACGACTCTCGTTTTCTTTTTAATTCCTATGTCATTTTACAGTCACTTAAAGCGAGTTATCATCATTGACTTCATACTTATAGCCGACTTCGAATGAAACCATAACTGTAAGACACCAAAGCACACACAATTTTTCACCAAGTATTTGAACAAAATTTATTTTTTGATATAATAGCTGTAAAATTCGATTTTACGTATATATTGTTTTCAACTTGTAAAGTTCGATTTCACGGACTGTATACCTAAAATCAAATTTGTTCGTTCTATCTCAAATTATTAGTTTGAAAAAGCTTCTATATCGATACGTTTTTACAATAATACGGTTTTCTATAAATTTTAGTAGAAAATGAATAAATGTGAAATTTTGTATGAAAAATTTTATAATAAAACTTTGCTCTCAGTCTAAACTACTTAAAAAAAAAATAAAAAAATCTTTGGTACCTTGGCAAGCAAGAATTAATTTTCACGAAAAATAGAATCTCTCCCAAATTGAATGGAAGATGCCAAATAAGTAGTAGTAAGCAGATGAATGCAGCGGAATATACAAAACCGATGTTTTTACTTATAATTTGTCAAAATATGAAAAGAATAAGGGTGAAGTTTACTGAAGTAAGTGGAAAAATCAAGATTTTGTGCGACCATTAGTATTAAAAAGTGCAAAGAATTACTTTCAAAATGTTTCTCCACTCGTATACAGACAAATTCTTATGGCAATCTTTAAGTTTACATAAATCCTTCACGTTTGAAGTAGTATTAACGCATTAATTCCCTATTAATATTTATCTTCGGCATCCGTTGGCATCCTTTGAGATAGGACCATTTTCCACTATCAATAAAAAACAAAGGATAAGAGATGCACAACTTACCCTGGGTCTCTTCCATTGGAACTGAAAGGGCGGCGTCTGATGATAGAAAACCGAGGCTTGGGTAGCAGGAAATTCCGGATCCTCCCAAAGCTCGCCGCGTTTCAAGCACGAACGCTTGATCCGCTCGTACTCGCTCATCACGTCCTGCAACAGAGAGAAACGACAAGCATGATGACCAGCTGACTATTGCGGAATCTACTTATATGTATAGCGATCGACTGCCGCAGCGCTGCCTTTATTATTATTATTAATATCACCGCACGGTTCGAGCTGCGCTGAAGTCGGTTTCGGTTAGGTAAGACGACGGTGATTGTTCGATTTTTGCGCCGGATCGGTTTCTATTGAGAGAGGGAAGAATGGAGAGACCTTCATGCCGGGGTCTTGATCCCTTTTTTTTCCAGTCATTAACGATTTTGATGCACTTTCTTATTTTTCATTCGTTATTCGCTTTGTGCAAGAAAACATTATCTTGGGATGGTATATTAAAGAATACTTCACTGCCATATGTTTATATTATAATACCTTTAAGAGTCAATATGTTTAGTTGACAAAAATCCAA
>UELV01039029.1:8156-55180 GCA_900490015.1 Megastigmus stigmatizans
ATGCAATGACAATAATTCAAAATACTGCAAAAAAGTGCAATTGATGTTCAAATATTACGGGAAAATTTTTTTCATGATTCTAAATTATTTCATCAGTTATTATTGGAACACGCGATGTATTACATTTTTTTTTATAAAACTAGTATATTCTCGCTAATCCTCAAGGCTGGGATTAAAATTAATTTGTTATATAAAAATCTTTGTTGGTAGCAATATTTGCCTCGAATTAAAAAAAAATTATTGAAAATTTAGATTTAATACAACATTGAGTTGAGGTATAAACTGTAAACTTTGTAGTTTATAACGCTTCATGCTTCGTAAATTTACACGTAAAATCCAAAAGAATTCTTTAAACATCAAATATCAAAGTATAAGCATTTACAGATTTACATCTATATAATAAATCCAAGATGGCAAGACGTATAGAGTCGGGTAGCACACAATACAATTTGCAAACAAAAGTAGAATTTCATAAATTGTATTAGTAGATCAATTTGTTTATTCCTCTCTGGCGGCATAAGCGCAATTACGTAAGCCGCGCACACGGCGTTTCCTTGTCAAAGCAATAGCGATTCAATCCTTCGCTATACTCGCATATATATATTCATTTATACATTGTACTTTCGTTACGCGGAATACGATTTCATTTGCGATACCCGCAGTGCATATAATCAAGCGGCTTTTTTCACAATTCCCTATTTGAAAGCAGTATTTAAGACTAGCGATAAAAAAGAAGTGCGTTAATACGCAAATGTTCGCGATAATTATGAATCCTTTTACTGCGTAGAGCGTATAGTGTACATATAGCGTGCATGACTAAGCTGGGAAACTGGTCTATGTATATACCGGCGCAGTAGATAAAGTACGAGATTGGCGAGACGGCAGTAGTCAAATCCAAATTCTATAAGCTCGTACATTTTAATGCGATTTTCTCGTTCGCTCGTTGCGCGAATGATCGATTAGCGGCTCTCTTCGTACTCGCGGTCAAAAATACTTTCTCTACACCCGCCGCGACAGTTTTCCACGCAACTCGGGCAATATAGTCGTGTTAGACTTTGTGTCCGGCGTCTAATTGCACAACGAGTGTGTGTGTCTATTCTAGCCCGTTGCAGATAAGTCAATGACGCAGTCGCGAAACACGGGACATTTTCCAATAAAAGTACCACCGCCGCTGCTGCCGCGAGTTTTCCGAGTATCTACGACGCCGTATTATTTAGCTTACCTGTAGATAACGTCGGCGTCGCTTGGCGACATTGCCTTGGACGACATTGCAGTCGCCGTGCTTGAACACCACGCGCTTTTTCACTCTTCTTGAGCTGAATCGCGTCTGCCTGTACCTGAAAACACGGACACAGAAAAGCCAATGGTTAGCGCCTTATTATCCCTTGTCGGTATATTGTATAGCTCTACGGGAGGGACACATTGAGAAAAAAAAAAGAGATAATTTCGCTCGAGGTTTTTTTTTCTTCATTTTTTCTATGCATTCGTACTCGGCTCGAAAATAACCGTTTATGTCCCGAGAGCGGCCGCGAGCCTTTGCCAAAATCCGATGAATTTAAGAGCGCGACGTTAATTTGCCTCGTCGATTGGCTGCTGCTGCTGCTGCTGCACACCGACGTTCTGCGAGAGAGCGCGTCGCGTTAATTTCGCTTGTCGAATCGTTTCGACCGGGGAGATCCGGGTTTGTAACATAAGCCAACCGACTGGCGTTCTAGTAAAACAATTAATAAATAAATAATTGCTTCGGTTGGGCAGGAGGCCACATTGTTATATTTCGATGGAGTTCTTGGGTTGGGTCGTGTATTGTTAAGCGATATTTCTGTATATAGTATAAACACGAGCATTACGAACTTATACAAGGATAATTTGTCTTATGGTTATCGGGCAAGCTTTTCCCCTTCGTTCTTTATCAATGGTATATATTTGTTCGTATATCGAAAGAAGGTCAATCTCTGTACGAAGGTTGCAGTCGGATAATAGAATCTTTCCAAGTAAAAACAACAACGGCTAATTAATCAGATACAGTGCATATCAATGTTCGATGAAAAACTTATCTTTGAAATGAAATTTACGCGTATTCTAAATGCTCGAATTCGCGGATGACAAACTGGGAATTCACAATTCGTCCGTGTCCTCTCCTCGGCCCAAACATACAAGGTCTGTCCTCGTTTACATTCTAAAAACAAGCATAATCATAGGTTTTTTTTTTCGCCAGCTCAAGGATCCAACCGAAACTATCGCGCTACTACCTTTTTATACGGTGGAGCCCAGAAGCCTAACTTTTAACGATACATCTCAAATTTCCAACCACGTACCACCAGCACAAAGGAGAGAAACAACAAAAAAGAGAAAAACTCCGCAAAAACGAAAATGTGCCGCAGGCGTGTCTTATCCGTTCTCCTCGGCTCGTTGCCAGTGGATGCAGCCGATATATATAAGCGATTCTCAGCTCGTTCGTTATATACATACAGCCTAGGTCACGACCAAATGCAACGAAGCGCGTTTTCTCGGACTTTGGGACTTTTCGAGATATTTCGACACGCCGCTCATATACTACATTACGCGGATCGCGACGTCAATGATATACAAACGCAGCATCTGCAACCTTTCTCCTCTCTCTCTCGAAATAGAGATGTATAGCGCAAAAAAGCATCAGGTCCGCGTGCGGCTAGTGTCTCTGTCTAGCGCAGGAGCTGCCAGAAATCTCGGTCGACAAAGTGTGGGCGCGCCACGAGACAGAGAGACAGAGACGAAGAGAGAGAGAGAGAGAGAGAGAGGAAGTAAAAGGTCGCAGTCTTTATTTTTAAAACGCAAGACAGCCGCGTGCAGGCGCTTGCGCGCGAAATCCAGTTTCTGCCCGTTGAAAGCGGAACAAGAAGAAAAAGAGAAAAAAAAAGGTAGTTGACTCGTTTCGCCTCCGTGTGTACATAATACGAGCGCAGAGAGTGGTGAGGGTAGAGAGCAGCAGATCCAGAGCCGAGCTCCGCGTACTTTTGGCACTCCTCGCGCCACGCGAGCTCCCCCGACGTCGTGGCTTTGACCACTAGCATCGACACCTGGGATATAGCTCGCCTCAGTCCAGCCAACGAAAACTCCCCTTCGCCCAGATAATTATGATGCTGCTGCTGTTGCGGCTGCTGTTGAGGTGCAGGCTGCGGGGCCTCGCTCGGCTGGAGCAGCTCCATCGTCGTCGTCGCCGTCTTCTCGGGTTCGCTCATGCCGATCCTCCGCCGCGGACGCACACAGACACACACACACACACACACACTAGGCGCGCTGCACACGAGGTCTCTAAATATAGGCTATTAGGAGAGAGTAGTAGTAGCAGTAGTAGAGCGTCCGTAAATTTAGCCGAGTAGAAGAGCGGCGTCGGCGGCTGCGGCGCTCGATCATCGCCATCCGGCTAGAGCCACACGTCGCAGCCTGTCCAGAGCCAGAGGAAGATCCAGATCAGCCGCTTGCACCACATCCGAATCGTCGCACCAGCGGACCGCGCGGTCGCTCCTTCCTTCCTTCCTTCCTAATTACTCCGTAATTTTCAAAAATCGAGACGGAGAGAGACACGAAACGCGCGACTTTCGACTATATACGAGAGCCCGCGAGCCGAGACTCGAGTCTCGACTACTGGCTACGCATGCACTCGCTAACGAGGCACTGAGCTGCATGCCAGCCGACCGAGAGCCCCTAAGCTCAAGTCGTCTCTTGGACCTCGGCCACCGGACCTGATGCTGCTGCTGAAGCAGCCAAGGCCGAATCCGTGCGACTCCGATGCTCTTTGTGTCGCCTAAGCATCGATTATCTCGATGCTGATTCGCGATCGCAGCCTATACGCCAAGCCAAATGAGCCTTGTGGACGATGGGTGCGCGATGGTGTGGTGCAGGCCGCTATTTTGGTCAATTTCCGTGGGACCGCTTTGATAAACATCGACCTTCGTCCACGCGACCGTACGCGAGATGATCGAGCAAATGTACACGATGCGAGCGTTTAGAAATAAGACTGGAAAATTGGCAAACGATCGTCTTGCGATTCTCGCGGGGGGGAATTTTCAATGCTTCTGGTTGATCGTCGCGAACGACTATATCGCAATTGTACAGCCAAGCGAGATTCACATAAGAGTGGTCTGGAGTATCGAGTTGGAAGAAAGCGTCTACGTAAAGGGCGAGAGTGTTTGAAAATGCCATCTCTCGATATTTCTCTCTCTCTCTCTCTCTCGCTCTCTCTTGAGATGCTATTTTAGTGGATGACCGGAGGAGAGCGTTCCACAACCGCGTGGGGCCACGTCTCGGTACGCAGCCGCTCTTGTTAAACGGTAAAATTGGGTACTTTGCACAACTCACGCCCTGTATATCATATATAGCCTTGCGGAGACCGCGAGCGATTCGAGCCAACAACTTTGGACATAGGTACGATTATCGCGACTACGTCTTTCTTAACAGAAAAATTGACCATCGGACGATTACATTAATCATAAGCGACTATTTGTATACGAAATCTCATTCATCGGAAAAGAAGCGGTTAGTTCATTGTCTCTTTGTAAAGAAAAAGTCTCATGGCACAGCTTTCGACAGCGTAATTGACAAAACCCTATATTACTACTCGATAGCAAAAACAAAAGATTATAGGTATATACAATTGGTGTCACCTGTTGAGCAGCGCTCCGGACTCGGTCCTGAAGCTGATCCTGCTGAAGTTGTTCCTATGGCCGAAGACGGAGGAGGGAATCCTGTGCTTGGAGATGGGCGCTATCGCCTCCTCGTCCACCTCGTAGCCGTCCGGATAACGATGCCAGTGCGTGGAGAGCGGTGCCGCGGCCGGAGCGAGCGGCGCCGTGTCGACGGTCAGCGTCCCCGTACCCGAGCTCGAGACGCGCTCCAATTGGCCGGCCGAGGACTCGTTGTTGACGAGACAGCTCGAGGAGGAGCGATGCACCCTCGTCATGGCGGTCGCCGCCCCCGACATCCTTCGGACTTAGTCGGCCGTGGACTGAGCCGAGCATCTTGTCGACGGCCGCTGCCGACTGTGGACAGTGGACGAGACGTCGCCTCGCTCTTATCAGTGCGCCTCTCCTTTTCTTATGAGATAGAGCCGCGTGTTTAGAGAGTATAAGAGGTTGGGTTGGGTTAGTCGTCGGGGGAAGAAGAATTGGGCTAAGCGCTAAGCGAAGATAGAACTCTGACAAGCTTATATATACGGACAAGTGGCCGAGCGTTTCCGCCTCGCGCGTCCGCGGTATATAAATAAATTAACGCGAGAGAGAAGCAGAGCGTCCGTTGGCTTATCTGTCTCTCGACGTGTGTTCCGCTACATGTGTGTGTCCCGCTTGTGTGTAGGCTAAGCTTGGGTAATGACTAAGTGGCCTTTTCTCCAATTACTTATACTTACGATTTTCAATTGAAAGACAAGTTTCCTTTTAAACGTTTTATTACGTGGAAATCGCTGGATATATAGGTAGGTATGTAGTTACGTCTGAAACAACTCGAGTTTGTTTATTATTCAGGGATTGTTATTGTCGCTCTGTTGATGATCGAACCGCTTGGATAAATTGCAATTTAAATAAATGAATTTCAAATAAACCGCACCGATAAAGATTATTAATTAGGATTTTTTACAAAAGATTTATCGAAAGTTAATATTCGTACAGGTTTAATATCGGTTGTAATATACTTTACGAAATATATGATCGAGGGAAAAAACATAAAATGAACTCATATCTGGTTTCACCCACTTTTCGAATGTCTTCGTGAGTCATAAATTAAAATTTAATAACTCGCTATAGAATGATTTTGCATGAGATATCGACGCGATGAAATATAATTAACAGCCGTTCATTTATTGCAAAAATAACAAGTATTTCTTTTGTCTCATCAATAATGATCGGTAAACGATGAACCCGATGTTTATTGCTACTTGCCGATAGCGCTCATTTATTTACGACCCTTATCAGCTGATGAAAAAATTGCCGCCTGGCACTTGCAAGGCGTTCCGAAAACTCGATTGGAAAAAAACCTACCAAGACATTATCCGCAATAAAAAAAAGATACCGCGCGTGTTTATTCTAATAGCTCTGGACGTGATGGTCGGTCAAATATTTTAATTCAGCCCAAATCATTCAATCGAACAAAAGAGCAAGTGCGCGTATATTTTAGTTCGGTGCTCCCGAAAACGCGAGCGAATACAGCTTATATATTCTTAGGGTGGCCGAAAGTAAAAATAAAATTCTACGCGCTGGATTTTCTAAACTCTTTCCGATCGTTGGGTTCTCGATGCCTGTCTTGTATACTCGCGCAGATAATATGCATAGCCCTCGTGCACTCGCACACAGTATCGGCGTGATTCATGCTTATTGAAAATGAAAATGATAAGTCAAAGTTATTTATAGGTAGCGAATGCAGGCTTTGTTTGTTAATTGCACGATAAAAGATATATGTATATGTAGGATGGAGGGGGGAGGAGGAGGAAAAAAAAATCAGGTTGAAGATGCGTATATAGAAAACTCACAGAGTGATTTGTTTCTCTTTCGAAATGGACGTCATTAAGGTAATGAGTGATGAGCGCAGTGAAAACAACGACGATGACTCGGTAAAACAAATGGTCTCTTTATTGTTCTTCTACAAAAATCCCAAATGAAACGCTACAATAATCCAGAGATAGCGGCACCGAACTCCCCCGAGCTCGACGCATCGGCTGCTGCTTCCATTTCGTATTGTTTCTTTTTTCTCTCCTTTATACACACACACACACACACACACACGCACACACACTTCTTTTTCCACCTAGAGATGAACTAATCACACGCGGAAAAAGCGGACTCGAATGTCAGTTGATTCGCGCACACCACAAGTTATAAGCTTTTCGTCAGAACCTCGTCCCACGCGCGATCGATGCCTTATCAGCTACGAAATTTGGCACAAACACCGCTGCACCGCGACCCGACCAAGACTCGAGGCAGTCGTTTTTCCGGCAAGCCAGCGACGACGACGCGGACGACGACGTAGACGAAGACGAAGACTCAGCCGAGGAGTAAAGGCGCAGCATTATGCAACGATTCATATCTAGCACTTGGTTATAGTTCGACACATCCTGCCTGACTGGCGCTCCGTACTCGGCGCGCTCTTCCGAAGGCTAACGCCTTGAATGAGGCTTTTCCCGCCGCCGCCGACTCTGCCGTTCACCGTGATTTTTTTTTTCCTTCTTTCCCTTCCTCGCGCTTATACTCACGCGCGCGCGCGCCTGCACGCGTATTTTATAATATCCCCGGTCTCCAAAGCGCAGAATCTTCGAGAGAAGGAAGGAGAGAGAGAGGCGAGTATATGTGTGCGCTGCTGCTCGTTTATCGCCCGCTAGCCGCGCGCTTTGCTTTATCGCACCGGCACATTTAGCCGTGTCTCTACTTCTCTCGTTCGCTCACTCTCGCCTTATTTCTATATATGTAACTCGCGCGCTGTCTCACACCGCCTCTTTCCGGCACTTTAGCCCACCTCCATTAGCCGCAGCACTCGGCTGTGCGTGCAGCGCTATACTGATTACTGGCTGCGCGAATATTCGGCAGTGGCGCTCTCTTGCCGATTGGAACGATTCAAATCCACTGGTCGTTATACAGCGCAACAAGTATATGTACAATTGACAATAATTCGTTCTACGTATACGTTTAAAAAAGATTTAAAAATTTTTTTCCTATAATGTCGCGTGACACAATCCTGAGACGACGCGTTGCTTTCGTAAAGAGTGCTCGCGAGCAAAAGTACTCGGGATCGCGCAAGCGTAGATCGGTGCGCCGTGCACGTCCACGTGCCACGTTTTCTGCTTAGTCGAGCCATTCCCGGCTCGCGTATAAAGCCGAGTGTAATATATTATAACGTGCACGCAGGCGCATTGAAAGCTGAGAGAACGCTCACGCCTTTACCAACTGTCTTTCCTCTCCTCTCTCTCGAGAGACGCGCGACTGCTTGAATTCTTTTTTTTTTCACAACCTACTTTTTTACATATTTCTGCTGCACGCCACACGTCCATTATGTCAAGATCTATATTTACATTTGCATAGAATTAAAAAAACGCTGCCGATGTACTGTGTCGTCATTCATCTGCGTACTGCAAGGTCGGCCATGAGTATCCGAGAGTTAGTGCAATCCTGAAATATGACATTTTTTAATATATGCACATTTTATTTTAGTAGTAATGTTGTGCAGATAATTTTATATGTACCTTTTAAAAATTTCCTAAGCAATCTTTGGTTGAGAAGATCCGATTTTGCTATTCAATGATTTTACGTACTCTCAATTCCATCGACAAAAATGCCCTCATATTTGGATCTTGCACTTTATCCATGATCATTTTTTGCACGTCGCTTTCACTACCTTTCAGTACGGCACTGAGTTTTTCGGCGTACTCTATCCATACGCAATTTGGACAACCAGACATACAGCAATTTGTTGGTTCTTCGATCTCTTCTATACTCAAAGGAGCATCATCTGGAATGTACATTGGGCGAGCAGCTTTGTTATCCTTTGACTCCTGACTTCTAGAATTATTTTCTTCATTGTCGGACATTTTTGACAAAAACCTATGACTGCAATATTGTTGTTTTGATCTTGAACTTTTCAACAAAAGAGGTGTCAATTGTTTTAGTTTTGTCATATTGGTTTTTGATCGGTCTGACCTAGAAAATTAATGATATTTTAATTATAGTCTAAAATAAAACTCTGTTTTTCATATAAGTAACACTTGTATAAATAGAAAAATTATATAGTTTTATACATACCTATATATTTACCAATCCTAATAGAAGTCTAGCAGAATTTTGATTTAAAATTATACACTGTACAATTCAGAGTGCTTAATTATTGTTCTCAAGCTCAATCATTTCCTTGATAAAATAATAAAAATAGTTATCGGTAAACATAAAGTCAAAAAGTCAGTAGGATAAAAATAACCAAGGTTAAGGTCTTTATCATATTTTATTTACTAACCTAAAATACTTACTTTTGTAAATTTAGTACATAATATTCTGTGCACATGGATTTATTGAATATCGGAAAAAATACAATTCAGTATTTGACGAATCAACAACTTGTATTACTTTTCAAATTTATATGCTTTTAATTACAACAGGAAGACATTCGGAACGAACTACCATCAGCTGATACTCCTACTACTACTTAGTTACTGCCGCCATGCGCGATACGATACACCTCGTAGGCTCGTAATATACCCTGGCTGTAATAAAGTACAAAATTGGTAAATAAAAAAATATCTGTCGATCGATATTATTTAGCTCCATCCGTCTACATATTTTCTTGACTAGCTCCTTTTTACTTTTTTCAACAAAAAATAAAATATAATAAAATTTTTGTAACCCCGACATTTCTATAAATAATTTCTTCTTACAACAGTTGTAACTGCTTAAATTTCGTCAAAAAAACTGCTCCAATGTTAATTCATCCAGCTCCATTGTCGGAAAATCCAATTTTCAGCCATAAGATAACATTGCGCACGTGGTGAGCATGTGTGGACTGGCGCGGTAATTCAATTCGCGTTTATCCCAGACGACACGACTATTAGTTTTGCATTGCGAAGGGAAATAGACATAGGTAGATGTAAGTCAAATAAAAAAGTTTAATGTGAACAAGTAATCAGAAAATCGATTTTAAAGCTACATATAAACACAATTATTTGAATTTTTTATTGCATCGTTCCCGGTTACTAAAAAAACAAAAGACTTATATTAATATTTATCTATGCATGTATTTAAAAGTCTATTTCGTGCAGTTATATGTCGTACACAATGCATATAGGAAATCCTAAGCTTATATGTGCTGTGGCAAAATGAGTGCGCTTTTCAGAATTTAAATTTTGATATATATATATATATATATATATATATACTTATACTACCTAATACCTATACGTAAACGCAAGGTTACCAAGCGGCAGGGATGTATTCGCACGTGAATCAATAATAATTAATAATGCATGTGCATTTACTATCTTAGTTATCTCTTTAAAGTATAATTTAGCTTTATTTAAAATATAGCATATTTATTGACGAATCTACTAAATTCTGAAAATTAATAAATTTTGTTGAATGTATCCACTATAATTTTACATTTATTTGTAATGAAAAAATCATTTGTACAAAGCAAATGAATCTTTATTTATTAAGATGAAAGACAGTATCACGTAACGAATACATATGAGACTTGATATAAGACCTTCGGGTTTTTAATTAAAAAAAGTGCTGAACCATGGTAAGTGGTAGATAATTAGCTAGTTTATACCTCACCTTTTCGTTATTCACCTGCGTCACCGGGTAGATGCGATCGGGAACGCACCCAATGTCGTCTGGGTTATAATAAGTGTGATTTGAATTACCGCGCTATAGTCTGCGCATACCCACCACGTGCGCAACGCAATTTTCTGGTTAAAAATACGATTTTTCGATGATTCTGAAAAATTTGTACGATTTTTTAATATCTGGTAATGGAGCTGGATGAACTACTTAACATTGGAGCTGTTTATTTACGCTCTATAAGCTGTATCAAGAAGGCATTATTTGTAGAAATATCGGGGTTATAAAAATTTTATTATGTTATTTTTTTCTGATATAAGGAAAAAGGAGCTACTTCAATAAATGTATATATACATATAAGTAGATGGATGGAGCTAATTAATATCAATCATTAAATTTTTACGAAGTTCCTACTTTTTTTACGACCATGCATAATACCTGCATGGTATCCGGGATCAACTGCGATGATCGGATCGGTGCTTATATATATGCGCAGCCAGCGCATCCAACGCTATACATAAGCGCTATCATCCGAAGCAGCCGACTTTATTGAGTTGAGTTGTGACTTGTGTGTGAAAACGTATTAGCACGTGCATCTTTACACAAAATCCAATGTCGTTGCATCGGTAGCATTGAATAGAGATGGGCCGTAAGATTCCCGGAAAGAAACACAGAGGAGTTAAAGATCCTGATAAACAGAGAGCAAAGCGATTATCAGAGTAAGTAAATATTTACTGTGAAAATTTATCACGATAACTTTTAAGGTTATGTCACTATGTTATTTTTTATTTGCTTTTCCAGATTAGAAACAAAAATCAATGCTCCACCGAAAAATATAGATGATCAGGACATTCCTAAGAGTTTAGAGCGTTTGATTAAACTCAAAAATGCTGTCAAGAGTAATAGTATAGTGCAAAAGAAAAGAAAGAAGAAGAAAGGTGCAAAACTCATTAGGCTTGGTGCAGAGCAGAATGTAAAACTTCCTCATCCCAAATCTAAGCCAGAGAAAATTGTGCCTATTTTTAATCAGGAACCTGGAGAAAACACATACCAGTTTTGGCACAGGGTTAATAGAGAGACTAATGCTTTTATAAAAGAAATCGAATTCGAAACAAAATATAATGTTCAAGTAAAGCGTAATGTAGAAACAGGTGATATAGAAGGTGTTGTAAGGCAGCCTAAAGATGAAATCACAGAACTTAAAAAATTAAAGTCAAAACATAAAAATATAAAAAAGAAAAAGAAAGTAACCGATCCAGAAAACAATGTTAAGTTAAGTAAATCTCAAAAGAAAAAAGAAAAACTGTTAAAGAAAAAAGAAAGAAAACATCAAGATGATGTTGATGAATTTAAAACATTTAAAGACAAAGTGGAATTTGGTGACGTTGTACATGCACCTCCTGAATTGAAAGTACACCCCAAAAATGCTAATCTAAAGGACAAAAAGGTAAATACATAATAATTATTAAAAATTCTATAATATGTAAAGTACACATTTGAAATTTTTTTATTTTCACAGGTTAAATGTAAAGGTTTATTATTGAATTCTATGCTACAAGAGGATAAAACCTCAAGTAATACGAATTCAAAGCCAATAAATAGAACAGGAAAGCGTAAAGATCTTCCTGTTGGAGAAAGACGTCAATTAGAAAAACAACAAAGTGATGTTATAGCTGCTTACAGATTAATGAAATCAAGGAAATTAGGAGATTCTGCGATATCTGCTTAAGGTTTTAATGTTATTGATTTATTTTTTATACAGCATTAAATTAAAGTAGATCTAGCACATAGTGTTAATTTTTCTTTTTTTAAATAATACAAATTTTGTTATAAATGTTTCAACAAAATAGAAAACAGAGCATTATCCCGTTGTCCATACAAAAGGTTCAAGCCTATCCTCTACCGGTAACAGATTATTTAGTGTCTCTAAGCTTTCTAAAGTCTGATTTAGTTGCATGTGACATTTAGTGAGCTGCCTGCTAAGATCATGGACTCTACTGAGTTGTTCAGCAAATTTGGCAAACTTTTTTTGTCTTTCAACAGCAACATTCATAATTTTGTTAAGATCACTATCAATATTTGTACATAAAGCATTCTGTTCAGTTGCAATCATTGTTGCACTGTTATTAAGGTGATGTTGATATCTCGCACAAAGATTAAAGAGTCCAATCGGGTCAAGTCTTTCCAAGACTTCTGGATCACGTACTCTGGGGGGTAAATTCACGGTTCCACGCATTATTGGAAGAAACATTGGAATATTTTTCAATTTTACTAGATCTGGATCTTCATCGGCTGTAGGATCCGAAGTTGCAGCATTCACCATAACAATATTATGCCCTTTATCCGATGCCAACTTCCTATGAACAATGTTACTTGTTTTTCTTCGTGTCGACTCTTGAGCACCAAGGCTTTTCCCTCGATAAAGCTGTGACTGTTTATTAGTCATTTTCGGAGAATCTCCAATTGGTCTATTTACAGTATAGGAAATGTATGGTAGGTCAGAATCTGAACAAATACTAGGTCCAGGACTGGTGGCTCTCGGTGGAGTGTCATCCGGTAAAGCTTCTCGATTGGGAACACTCTTCCCTCTTCTAAGTGGAGCAGCTCTGGTACGAGCACCATCTCCTTGAGCATCCACACTTTGAGAGCTCTGTTCTGAACCCATACTTACAACTGAAATTTATCATAAAGCACCTTAAAAAATATACAAAATTCTCGTTAATATTGTTAATTTAATAAAATATTACAAACCTTTGGCATTAATTATAGGTTAACACTTGTCCCACTCATTGTTTCATCCATAATTCGCCTAATACCTTGGCAATTCACGAAATCGACTCATAATTCCTCTTGGATAATACTGGATTGGTTGACGAATACTGCTCGAACATTGTGCTATATATATTTTAAATATAAAAGTGTTTATTTTTATGCAAAGTAAAGCTCCGCTTTTTTAGTCGCTCCGTGATAAAAGCAAAACTTGCTGCAGTACGTGCTGACATCTGTATTGATTTGAACTAATTGTACTATACAAAGAATGTTACGAATCTGACTTATGCGCAAATGCAGCAAATTGCATTTAGAAATGAGAATGGCAGTACTCGTCTGTTTCGTGTTACAATGTGATCTTCAGCTTTTAATATTTTGGAATAAGAAAAATCTTTATTTCAGTTTTTAATCTCTGTTTTACCGACTGAAAACTCTGTGTGTATATGTGTATATATAAATATTTTTGACAATGCTAAATTTTATTTTTGCACGTGCAATTACAATTTAATAAGCAAATGCATATTTGTAATAACATAATAGTAATATTTGACAATACCCTATATTTATATTCATTAATGCATGCAAAAATATTCTAATACTGTGCTATTATCAATGCATTACCGCAATGCACACGTACAATGAGTTTATTATTACAATTGCGAATATCATTGCTGTTTTTGTTATAAGTTGACCGAGTAGTTACTGGCCGCGATTCGCGCAAAGCGAATCACCTAGAAGGAGCGTCTTTTTTAATTAGATTTCAAGTTTTAGCCACCGCGGGAAAGAGGGAGAGAGAGAGAGAGAGAGACGGCGTTGGTCGCGTCGGTTATTTGCTCATCCCAGCATCTTAAGCGTCACGGAAATCATTACTTGCGGTCGCGAGAGCGATGAGGGTAATTTAATTACTCAATTACTTTCGAGACTAGAAACGAGTAACAGAGAGAGAGAGAGAGAGAGAGAAAGATGAGATAGAAGATTGTGCGCGCAAGGCTTGCACAATCGTGTGAATCGCAGTCGAGCTTCGTTTCATCCAACTCCTTGCCGCGTGCACGCGCGTATAGTCTCTTCGCTCGCACACACACGCGCACGCACACGTTTTCCAACATATTGTTATCTTGGCAATAATTTGAAATACGGACCAGGGCCGTGCAGATTATCGTAAATTACGGAAAGGAGAAAAAAAAAAGATCCGAGGCTCTCTCCGCGAACGTTATTTTTACAGCGCTCGTATTTCATCGGCTCCCGCGCTAACACTTGGTGCTGCACACGCATGCCAAGATAGAGTGAGAGAGAGAGAGCGAGACTCGGCGGCGAATATTTTTCAGCATTCTAAATCAAATTTATGGATCTGCGCGGGCGAGCGACTTATACGCAACACAGCCGAGCTCTTCGAGCTATACACGCGCAGTCTCCTAATTCCTGAATTTTGTATGAAGCTGATTTTCTTATCCGAAACACACGTCGATCGCCTGCTATAGCTGCACTACTACAGGGACGCGTGCATAAATCCCGGCTGGCCGACATTTTCACGCGCCGCTAGCGAAGACAATGACTACTCCTACATGTGTGTGTGTGTGTGAGCGGGGACCTCGAGCTCACGTCTGTCTGCCGCCGCGCTATACAGTCTCTGTCTCTCTCTCGTCTAAACAAAGGACAGCTGCAAAAAGAAATTCATTATCGAGGCGCATATAGCGACTGGAGGAAATTGCATTTGCCGCCATATATACAACGCACATTATCCGGCGGTTGCAGCCGTCCAATCGCGATTTCCATGCCAATTTAAAGCCCCTTTGCTCTGCGGGCCGCACTTTTTGCCCCGTGTGCACCTCGATATAGACACTTATAGGTATACACTGGCCGGAGAAACGTTTCTCGTTTACTTTGATACATCGAGCCCGGGAAATAGGTCTAGTGCATATAGATAATGCAACGAGACGAAGCTTTTGCCGATACCGTGCATCAGGGGCGAGACTCTTTTGCCAGAGCTTCGTTAACAAAAGCGCCTCGCGAGCTGCGACTTTGCCAGTAATATGATAATTGTTAAATGTAATAACCTCGTTCGGTGCGAGTGTCGAGAGTGCCGGAGCGGGAAATAACCCATCGTGGTATAACTTCGCTAATGACTCGAGAAGCGAAAGATTAGCGCCAAAGTGCTCTAACTTTGACTCGAGACTTTCTGGAAAAATTATATTTTGCATAGTATATACTTTTATTCATGCGAACCGATTTCGTAATATCGGAATAAATAACCTATCGGTATAGAATAGTGCATCGCATGCTGCATCTTGAGAAAACTCGGTTATACGGATGGCCGTATTGTTTTATACGCCGACGTATAATTGCAGATATGCTAATGGAAACTGTACAGTTTCCTTTTTTTTATCGATTCTAGTGGAACGAGTAGTAAAACGCAAATATAAGAATGAAGTGATACTCAAAAGGATAAAAACACTCGAAATAATAAAAAAAAAGATGAATCCTATATTTTTTTTTTAGAATAATTGATTTGACTTTTAAGAAGCGTCTCGTAACTTTTTTTAGATTCAGAGTATGTCAATAAAACCGTACTTTTTTTTACATATTTTATTACACGTCTGTTGCGAAAAAAATCTAAAATCTTTCTATAGAATTGTTTAGCCAGCATTTACATAAATATAGATCTATAATAAATATTACTAATTTTTTTAATATTTAATTAAAATATAAATTATTTGTAGGATAAATTTATGTACGAGTTACACTTATCGGCATTTGAAGCTTCATATACTAATTCCGGGTAAATTTTAATAATTCTCCATTTTAATGTTGAATGCGATTCTTTGCAATTTTCAGAATAACGCACAACTTGTAAAATATTGAAATGTGAAACAGAATTACCGTTTCGATTGTCAAATCAATTAAAATAATTTCTGAAAATCCTATTAATTATAGTTAATAATGTATACTATACGTTTTATATATTTAATATACAATAAGAGAAACTAAATTATTTCTCGGTATACATAATTTTATTGAATTTTGATTATGCCGCACACTTTGTATTAATTTTCAATTAATTTTCCATCGCTCTAAATATAGCATTAGACTGGACCGGATAATTTTCTAATTAGACGTTTTCTCCTAAATATTTTATTAGAATCACAAAAGCAAGAAGCAGACAAAAGCAATTGGACTCGGTAAATGCCAAGAAACTATATTTAGTTTTTGTCACGATAACAGCACAGTTAGCAAGTCAAACAGAGAATTCATAGAAATATAACTAAGGACTTGAATTATACTCTGCACTTAAAATAGTCCGACGAACTATGCATAATTTATCTCTTTGATTAATACCAAGCAATTTAAAAGTCTTTATATATAGCATCGTATTGTATGAAAAGCTTCCGACTCACTAAATACCAGACACACGCGCGCGCAGAGCTTGAATTCGTCTATTAGACATGATGGCAAATCGGTGCAGGCCAATTAAAAGCTACCAGAACCACACACACAGCATATGTTCAGTATTTATAAATATAGCGAATGGAAGTTGTCGGAGTGAGCGATAACGAGACGTGGGCGCGTGTACGGAAGAGGGCCATATGTCTGCTGATGGAGCGCAACAGAATCAAAAGAGTGTATTGCACCGAAGGAGGCTTTTCTATATCGGTGCACCGCATGAACCGCTCGATCAACCGGCTACGATGCGTTTTGAGTCATAAGTACTTATGACCACACGATTTTCGCCGCGGCCGCACATCCTTTCTCCCTATATATATATATATACTTAATACACACATCTATTTAGTTTGGCCGCTTGTTTTTCTCGAATATATGACTGCGGGACTCGTTGTGCACACTTTTGTTTTTCGCACGTCTGCGATTGCCGCTAGAGATGGTAAAAGCGGGATTATTAGCGCAAAGGGAAATGTATTATATATAGGTAGGCAGGAGGTGTTGGATAAGTATGTTGGCTTTACGGTTTTAGGATAGAGCGATTGTCGGGGAGAGTCATTAATTAAAATTTTTAATGGGACTCAAGGTGAAATGGCTCGTGGCACTCTTTCTCTAAGTATTCGAAATTTAATTGGAGTGAAAAGTTACGGCGGATGCAGCGTGGATACGGCCTTAGTGGGCGCTTTTAGATTTAAAACTTTTTCCATCAGGTTTATATTGTTTCGTTCATGCGAGTCGAGTAAAAAAGAACTATAGTCTCTTTAAATGAACTTTATATAAAATTGACCAAAAAATATACATAGATATATTTTCATAAAAATGGAAAAGCTTTTGTAACTCCGCGGCTACAGAACGTTAAATATATTCAAGTGTAAGCTTTAGAAACCAATTCTCAGAAAAGTTATCGCGTTCAATCGGGGAACCTTCCTTTTTTTTTACCATAAATCTAAATGTACTTAGCATCTAAAAGAATCGATCTGTTTACCGTGCTTGGAAGAAACTGGATGGAAATCTCTTACAAATATCTCGCTCGAGGACTTTTTTTCAGCTCCCGACGATCCCCGACATATTTCTTTTTTTATCCTCTGCAATAACGAAAAAAGCCTAGGTAATTTTGATTGCCTCGGAATCGAGCGCTTACATAGGAAAAAACTGGAGAACAACGAGCTGCATGAGCACAACACGGCGGCCTGCACCAGCATGGTAAATAAAAACAAAAACAGCGTCGTAGAGCGATGAGTCAGCGGTATAGTATAGCAGCGAACTGATCGAGAGATGCGCATATAAGATCCACGCGCGCCTATATATATACCTGGAGCCTAGCGCATCATTTGAATAACCGAGGAAATTCCTGGGGCTTCGCTACCGGTACGGAATCACGCGTGATGAAATTGTATAATGTGTCCGATGTAGTGTGCGGGCGGTAGATCGTGTAGAGCGAAAAAAAAACCCATAAAACTATAGCGTAAAACAAGATCCGTTTGAGATTTGCCAAGAGTATATACACGAGAGCAAAACCGCGATTGGCTCGCAAAAAAAAGGCCAGGCAATAAGGAAAGAGGACTGTGGGAAACGGTTTGGCTTCCAAAGTGTATAAGGTGTGTCAACTGGATTCGTAGTAAATATTTTGTTAGAATTCATTGGACTGGAAAGAAAGCATTGAAATATATAGAGGAGAAAAAAAGGATATCAGTTTGGAATGGAAGAGAAAAAAAAATGACGCGGTACACTTTCCCGCAGTTTACGTAGGCGTAATTGGAGTGGCAAGGAAATATTTAAAACCAACCCGCGAATTAGGTTGAATATTTATAATTGAACTTAAGTAATGGTATGCTTATCGAGTCATTTTAAAATTGCTATACATTATTTCTTAATGTTTATTTTTTTTTTGTTACTCAATCGATAGAAGTAAATTTTATTAAGTACCTATTAGTTGTTGAAACTTATCTATATGACTGCATGATTCGCGTTCTTAATTGCCATGGTAAAAACGTCAGAAGGTTATTTCTGGCCAGATTATCAGCTAATTACATACCGCAGTGCATATCCCGAAGGTATAATTAAAAATTTGAACAATACAAGCCGCGATATATGTACAGAACGTTCGCAAGCATACCAATCGCGTACAATAAGCTGCACAAAAGTCTATAGCGTTTGATTAGTGCTTTAGACATATTACGATTCACTGTCGCATACACACGCTGACCGCAAATATTATATTCGCCGGTGCGTGCACGCGGCAGCGGTACAAATGCTTTATTGTCGCAGCGGGCGATAATCGCGGTCGCAAACTGCATCGTTTGCAAAGCTGGGACGCTCGCCGTGGGCAAATGCATACACCAAACAAAATAGAAATAACATCCGCATATACTGAGTTCCGGCCGCACAAATACATTTATCGATGAAAATGTGTAATCTTTTGGTTGGCGAAGTTTAGAGTTTTGAAAGATATGATACCGCAGGACAACAGTTTTTGGTAACGTCGGACTGGCTGGCGACCATGTCTAACAAGATGTAGCTTCTTCGTAATAAGATTTGCCGCCTGACGTCATAAGAAACATTACTTTCAGCTTGTGACTTTTTGAAAGAGACAAAGTTCTTCGTACTCCAAGTATACCAAGTATATAGAATCCTCCTAGAAAAATATGAGATGCGTGTATCGTGTGTCGGCGATAGTTCCAATCGGTTCTATAGGGGCCTAGTTAAGGCCGAGTTAAGGTCCATTTAATTATAATTAATATATAAAAAATTACAGTTGCAGGGCATGAAGCTTTATAGCAATGCACATCGTAGACAGTGTCGTAAACTAAAAAAAAAAAACAAAGGATAAGAAATAATAAACTTTCACCTGCATTTTAGAGTCAATTATTAGTATTTTGCATTCTATGAAAGTTATGAACGATTTAAAATAAAGCTAAATTCTTCGCCTTATATTGTGGCACTTATATTTTAGTTGTAAATTACGTCCAAAATTAACAATAGTTTCGATCCTTCGTAAAAAGTGAGAACAACTCGTTCTAAAATGTAAAAGTTAAATTTATTATTTATACTGGTTACGTCCTGAAGGGACGGAAATAATTAATAAATGTAATTTTAATAATAACATAAATAAAAAATAATAACTACTTTAGATTTCTTGATTACAATATTATTTGCACTGTATTATATTCACTTTGCTACATATAAAAATTGATTTTTTACATGTTTTGATAAACTTTGTGCTTTAAGTTGGAGCCTATAAGGTACATTGGCACGAACGCAGAGAAACTTGTCTCATATTTTCGTCCAAAGAAGATTTTTGTAAAGTTTCAGCCAATTCCGTGACTGGGAGGGTGTGTACAGTCCTTGTGAAAGAAGAGTATATTATCTATTAAGATAGATTTTCTCTCTAAATCTGGAATAAGTGTAGAAACTCGCGAGATATTCACTGGCTAACAAGTGAATATTCACACAATTTTTGAAGCTCTAAATCCTCCCGCAGCAAATGAATTAGCGAAATAACTTTATAAACATTTTGGCAGTGTATCATATTTAGAGAGCTAACTATTAATATATACAAATTAAACAGTCGAGTTACATCTCCACTTTAATTATATGCATTTCTCTCTGTAGCAATCTCGTTTGCAAAGATCAAGAAGAATTCCGAATTTCTAAAATTTGCCAATTTCAATTTTGGCCTCGGTATATAAAAATGAAACGATGAAAGTAGATATACACGGGCCGAGTACCGCGAGACTCCGGTCACCAACTTGTCCATCTGTTAGGAAAGATGATATTTTTGTCGCGCCTCGATTCCTTTTTTTCACGATAGGCGATCCGACGATAGTCTCGTAGATGGGCCCAACCAAATTCTTGTCTCCCTGCAAGCATCGGCACAGAAACTTTTCTCAGCGATAACAAAGTCAAAGTCATGTGCATCGACTCGACTGTCTACACGTCTCGGCGGAGATAAGCCGCGGTTACAGTCTTCCGAGTCTTAGGCCGGCTATGTACTACACACTTATACAGGCACATATAACCCTTGTTTCTCTAGCGGCCGTCTGCAGTAGCAGCAGCGACGGCCGGCGCGCGCAGCTCGACGACACTCTCTCTCTCTCCGTCTCTGTCTGTCGGTCTGCTGTGTTGCTCCGCGAAGCAGTGGGATACACAGGGAGAGTAGTCAGTGAGCAGCGAGCACCGCAACCGCTCAGACCGCGCGTTTGCTCCGCAACCGTCGCAGCCGCAGTCGCCGCCGCCGCCGCCGCCGCCGTGCACCAAGTGCACATGTACAGAGCGGATCGCGCACGTGCACAACTGCAAGTGAGCGAATAAGCGGCAAACGCCTTACGAGAGCAGCCAGTGCACATATAGATATATATATATATATATATATATATCGGAGTGCGTGCGGCAGGGACAGAGAGGAGCCGAGAGCCAGTCCAGAGAGGTGCGCGCCGGTACGTAAAAACCCATTTGCACCGAGTCTGCACCATGGACAACTTGTTCCGCCTCTATCCGGTATTATAATAACACTGTGCGTTTATACCCCAGCGACGTGCGACCTTATCTATCTCTTTCTTTCTCTCTCCGCTAATTCAGTGCAGTTTACCAAGCCGTCTCGCACCGCAGTTTGTATAGCTATCTATATCCATGCCTATATCGGCTCCTTTTTTTCACCCTCTTTTCAATACGGCACGTTCCGCGAGCGCGCCCGAGATATCGTCTCTGCTTTGTCTGCGCGCTATAGGCACTGCATACTCCACACTGCTACAGCTGCTTTTCTATATACCGTGTATGCGTTATGCGCGCGGAGCTTTCGTATAGCGAGCTTTTTTTTTTGAAAAAATTATACATCGTGTATGAGAGAGAATTGATTGGGATCGAATGTCTTTTCTCTATATGTGTATTCTATAGAAAAACGGGATACACAGGTTTTCGGAATTTTTACGATATCTTCGAAAATAGAAGAGATGGGCTCCGCTCGCGGCACCGCCGAGATTTGTCGAGGGTTTTGAAATGCGCGGTAACTCTCTGCCAGCGAACGAGTGACGTCACAATGGCTCTTTCTCTCTCTCTCTCTCTCTCTCTCTCTCTCTCTCTCTCTTTCTCTCTTTCTCTCCTGGGCCGAGACTATATAACCCCGTGAATTTATTGCTCGACACCCGAGAGGAAAAACTCAACATCTCGCTCGTTTGCCCCTCTATATATATATATATATAATGTATAATGCATATAATGTATAATACATATAATATATATATATTTCACTCGGTTATGCCGTTCTTTGATCTTGAATTCAACTCGACGTAGCTATTTTTATACAAATTATACGACAAAAGTTGCCTTTTTTTTCCGCGCTGATCGAGACGCGATAAACTGCACGATGTATCAATGGGTCAACAATCTCGCGCGGCATTGTCTCTTTATCGCGCTCTATCTTTGTATAATGTTATCCAGACCGTCGCATCGTCGGGCTTGTATAGTCAACCTCGCGTTTTTCCGCTAAACGCTTGTACATCGGGTAATACAAGCAAATGCAATCCGAAATATTCGAAATAAGATGCAGTTATACAGACATCGGCCACATATATAAGTATATCCTTTTCCAGCGATACAGCCATAACCGTTAGAATTTCTTTTTTAATAACAAGTCACGCTATCCCGAGCACACACACACACACACACACATATGTAATACCTACTCACCGCGGCCATAGACACCGGCGGCAATTTCAACACTATTATTAGGAGTTTAGCTAATTACACGAGAAGTGACAAGTGGCTCGCCGACATTAACCACACGTATATATATGTTACCGGTTTAAGGTATAACCCGCGACGATTGTTTCGTTCCCGAGTCCGCTATCCGGTAATTAGATAAAGCAGAGTATGCTCGGCCGTTTCCAGCTATATATCTCTCTTATGAAAATTCTTCCTCGTACACAAGACACGCGGATATATCGACATCGACGTATATTAACAGCGTTTGCCGATCAGCTGAGACGCACGTCCGTCCGTTCTTCTTCTGCGTGCACATACTCACGCGCGCACACACACATCTCTAGCAGTCTATACCTATTATACATGTAGGAGAGTGCAGCATGTATATATAATCCGTCGCGTGACTCGATGCAGCCACGTATATATGTGCAAGTGGGTCGACCGCCGCTGAATTTCTAATTGCCGGCGCTTCTTTTTCCACACTGCACCCACGCCTGTGCCTACCTATATATATGTATGTAATATACGAGTTATCCGTCTCGCGACTTGGCGCAACCCTCGCGCGCATATAGGGGCTGGAGAGGAAGCCGTTTCTCAAAGTGTCCAGTGTTATGTGTGTATATGTGCGAGAGAAGTTCAGCCGCAGTTGGGTTAGCCGTCGACGAGTCAAGGTCGCGGCCTCCGATAACCATGATAGAGAGATGAGGATATACACATGCGCGAACCGACGCTCTCTCTCTCTCTCTCTCTCTCTACCATACGCGCAGTTCTTTCCGAGCTGCGGGTCATGTACGCGTTGCACGAGTATAATATAATACTGTAACACATAACCTACAAACGATATACATTGAATGCGCGCAAAAGCGCGAGTCGGTTTAGTTTCTTTTTTCCTCTTTTATTTTTTGTTGCAATAACCAGTATGCGCATAATGCGTACAAACTACTTTGAAATCGCGGCGAGTTTACTTTCAAATACTTTTAGATGTGTGCGCCTGCTGTGTGCTTTCGAGGGAATTCGGTTTTTTTTCCTCGCTGTGTGTCTTTTTTTTTGCCGCTGTCGAACGAGAGCGCGTTGCGATAGGGAGCAGAGAAGAGCCGAGGTGACGAGTTTCGTAATTGCTTTGTTAAAAAAAAAAGAGAGAGAGAAATATGTGCGCGCTATACGAGAGCGCGCGGCGAGTGTCGAAAGGCCGATTAATATTCAGCGCTGCGTAAACACTTTTGTCAAACCGAAACACAGAGATACGCGCGTAAAACGTATACGATGATGATTAGCCGAATGAGATCCTCTTTTCAAAGTGAAATATTCCATTTCCGTTCGACAGGAACGAACCCCGTTCTATACAATCGTACAGTAAAACTATGTATATACTTGTAGGCAGAGTTGAAAAACGTTCGAAGCTCTCAGGCATTTCAACGCGGGGGAAAATTAAAGGCTAGACGCGGCGGCGCGACGTTGATAGAACAGGGGTGTCATTTGAAGGCGTCTAGTTATGTCAGGGCTCGCGGACATAAAAGCCAAGAGCGCGTGTTTCCGCGACTGTATGGTCCATTATATAATGCGAATCTCGGGCCGCGCGCCCGCGACCGAGAAATTGCTACCGCGTGCGTTAAAGTTCGAGATCGCGGTGGCGGCGATCTTATACACTTATATATATATGTATAAAGTTCACGAGAGCGCGATGCCAAAGGCGACTTTTATTGCGCGGCAAGGCTGTTAATAATAATAAAGGCCTCGGCTAATATGACGCACAAGTGTCCCCGTGTGCGTGCAGCACGAAGTTTTTCGGACAAAATTCATAATCCACGTCTGTGGATTATGCCAATCTAATCCGTTATTTTCCGCAGCGTTGGTCGCTAGCAGCAGGAGTTTTATTTATAAGTATCTATAGCGACGAGGAAGTTGCGTCGATCCGCGCTAATATCTTTCTCGCGCGCGCGGGGATTGCGTAAAGGTTTTTGGAAGAGCGCATTAAAGTCGCTCGTCCGGCAATTGCATGGCTAAGCGCGTCCGAAGGATAAATTGCAATGAACCAGACGTCGTTTGGCTATTGGCCGCGCGCACTTCTGACAAAATCAATTATTATCGGACTCGGAATATCATAGTTATAAAACGATATTTCCCGCGAACGCGAATATAAAAGCGTTGGGCTCTTTCGAGTGTTAATTATTGTTGCGAACGAAAGTCGCTTTGGGGAGATCGGCGCCGGCGAGATCTTTTTTCTTTTTTCTTCACCTCACTTTTGCGAAAAGAATTATACAAACGCAGTCGTTTCGTAATAATATGGCGCTTCGAGGAAAATTTAATTGATTGTGCAGAGGTCTTTTTTATCGCGGATCTTCTGTGCGATAAAGCGTCTCTTCTTGATAATGCTTGTTATTGACGCATGTCTCGATTAATCGCCCCCTCCTCTTCTTCTTCTCTCGCAGATCTTGTATAATACACGACACTTGGTTAACTTATAAGATATAGTTTGTTTGCGAGATAACGGATTTTTCCACCGAGTTTAGCATGGGAAATCGATGAATAAAGTGTATGTAATATACCTTTTTCGTACGAGCGAGCGCGACCAAAGTGATAAGCGAATCGGCTCGACAGCTTGTTGGCCTCTTTCACGCGGCATTATGCAAAGCATATTAACAGACCCACGCTGCCTGTTGCTGTATATACACCTATATTGGTATGTACAATATCATTCCGAACACAGCACAGCTGATCCTTTATCTGTTTGGAAAAAACATCAGCAACTTGAGCGTGTCATTGCAGCAGATTCGCTCGTGTCTGCGCGCGCAGTCGAAAGTCTTGTTTTTTCATCTGAAAAAAAAAAGAAATCCTCAAGAATGAGAGAGAAATTTGATCGCGCGTCGCGGAAATTTTACACTGCATCATACATCTCTCTTATCGCTTCTTTATTTGCCGACGTATACTTGCACACGCCAAGTCGGCCGATCGGGTAATAATATCGAAGCGGTATCGGCAGTTTTGTGTCGGCGCTATACTTGTACAACTTACGTTATACGCAGTGATATATATCGTAGCCGCGACCTTGTCCGCCTAGAGAGAAATCTCGGGGGGCTACGTGAACCTAATCGACTGTGATATTGGAGCGCGAACAGCGGATCCGATTTCACAGGTAGACATAATATCTGGGAATTTTCTCACTTCTTGCGCCTCCCGCGGGAGCTTTGTGATAGCTTGTCATTCGGTTCTGCTAATGCGTCGTCATTGACCCTCGTATACTATACATCCCCTTTTCTAAGGATTTGCGATTTAATTAAACGCGTGGGCGCCAAAGTAAGGAGCAATTTTTTTTGCTTTTCTAATGGAACTCGTGTTGTATAAGCTTAGTTCTGAGAAAAGAAACCGATAAGGTGCAGGATGGCGGGTGTATAAAACTAAGATTAATTTACGTGGACAAATGACGCGCGCGGACGTTATTTATAAACAGCGTTTTAATGAACCGCAGCCTTTCTTTTTTACCTCTTTTAACCGTGGTACACTTATTAACTCGCTCAATGATATACCAACAAAAATTAGCTAATAATTCTTAAGGATACATTTACACCAGCCGTGAAGCTTAATTTCGATCGACACATTGGCTTTTACGAGTTGTCATCGAGTCGAGCGGCTACACATTGCACAGAATCAGAACAGATAAGGTAGCATTTTTAATTAAGTACACACTATACAACAGTATGTGTGTGTGTGTTTGCGCTCGGCTAATGTAGTTCTTTTGTCTGTTTTTTGTTTTTTGAACTTGCAGATTCGCCGACGCGGCGCTTCGCATTCGTATATAAAGTACATATAGCCGACTGAAAAATGCACGCGGTCTTTCGAATTAACCAGCTGTCGTTAACACTTTTGATAAATGCGAGGTTCGAAGGGGGGTTGGGTGGGAAGAAGGAGAGGCAAGTCGGTGTGTCGACATGGAATTTCGGTCTTCGTGGCAAGGTAGCGATCGTCGACCGAGGCAAGCTGCTTTTGTTATATATATCCACGCAACAGGTGACTATGACGGCCTGACTAAATAGTCATAAACCGCGCGCAATCCGAATTTCTAGCCGAGTCGGCTGTTGATTTTGAGATTTTTTCGGCTTCGATTGCTTGTAGAAAACTTTAACGGACCAGTGGATTTTAGGTTGATTTTCTATAGAAAACTATTATACTCAAGGTAGGCGAGCGATCTAAGCTAAGTAGGCTAGAGCTCCAGTCTGCTGGAAATAATAACCATCCTCTCTCTCTCTCTCTCTCTCTCTCTCTCGAAAGAGAGGCCGAACTAAGTGAAGAAAATATCTATTGAGAATCTTGTGAAATTTATTGCGATATTAACAGCGGTGTATTATAAGAGCGTCCAATAAGTAACGAGAATATATCCATGAAATTATTTGGCTACAGAAAGAGGAATCACCGGCGCGCGAGCTCACGAAAGCGCTTGTACATAGTTCCTATATTTTTTTATTCCACCGCGCATCCGTCACTTACATTATCGCCTCGCTCAGCTTACATCTAAAAATAGCGGTATTTTTATCGGCGGGCTAAATTAACGAGCGAATTATTATCCACCGATAGGCGGACTTATATATATATATATATATATATATGTACACAATATAGAAGGCGGAGACAAGCGACAGTTTTTCGCGTTGCGAGAGAAGAAGAAGAAGTGAAAAAGAAAGCAGCAGCAGCAGCAGCAGCAGCAGCGTTCTATACAGAATATAATTGTATTTGAAGGCGCGCAGCTCGAGCGGGCCTGGAGTCGCGGTGTTGGTGCAGAGTATGCACGCGAACGACCTCGCGAACGACCGTGAAATTGTTATAAGTTTTGCGCCCTGATGGCTTGCTCCGCGAATTCAATTATTATATAGCCGACTGATTAAGCGGCCAATCGAGCCTCCAAGCTACAGTGGAACTATATCGGAGCAGTTTGCCGTGTCGATGCTGGTCTAATCTGCGCGGCGCGCGCCAACTATACGGCTTTTATAAGCGAAAGGTAATATTGTGCAGCGGTGGAGGCGGCGGATTGACCGGTTCTCTCGCTCTGATATCGTTCAGCTCGGAAACAGAATTTATATGCCTCGCTAAACTCGCACCGATTTCCCAAGCCTCTCGTGTCGCGATATTAATTCCCCCCTCTTATACTTATATTATATATGTATGTGTATATATATACAGCTATGGAGGAACGTAAAACTGAAAATTTATTGCCCGCGCGCTCTCGGCAATTCGATATCATCCATATTTTCACTTGTACTTTTGCCCGAGCGATCGGTGCTGCTGCAATTAGCTTAAAAACATCGAGAGCGAGTAAACTATCTCCTCTCTCCTAATCGATCGAAAGCGAGCGCTATATAGTTACCCAATATATTTTCCCATAGCAATCGCAGAAACGAGCCGTGTTCCGATAAAAAATTAAGCCGAGCGCGAGCGTCGTGGCACTTTTTCCTCTCGCTCGCGCCGCGTCGGTGCTCTATTGATTATTACGAGCTGGAGAGCGTCTCGAGAGGCGCGTGAAAAGGTACACACCGCCATCCGATTTAGACACACGTATATACAGGCCGCGTATAGCGCGTGGCCGGAAGCCAACAAAGCTCGATCCTCAGCCCGTGATTTATCCAGCCGGCCTTTTTATCCAGTCGTGGAGGAGCTCGTCCTCCGAGAGGCCACCGTCCCGCATTGTGTCACGCTCGACCGCCACAATTTGTAATTACCGCCCGGCCGAACATCCTATGAGATGAAAGCTGTTGCTCCTGTTGCTCGAGGAAGAAATGAATAGTCGATCCTCCACGGGTTAAGAAAGTGTTTGCTTTAGTTTCAGAAAATAATCGACTTTTTTTTTTACGAGCCTAACTACGAATTGGCTTGACAATTTTGTCTTTTTTTTTTTATACGAGTGGTGCATTAGACAAACGTTGCGACATTTAAATGGCTCTTGGTTATTTAGAGAGTAAATAGTCTTATCGGGTTTTTTATATCTAGAGTAGGATTATGGGTACAGCGTATGGAGGAGGGATATTCAGTGTAATAAGAATCGAACGGCCGCAAGATTGCACGCGATTTTGACTGTGAATTGTTTTCATCTCGAAATCGAACTCAGAATTGTTCCATTGTGATGCAATGACTCTTTTACACGATGAAACACTTTGGGTGGCCAATAAGTACTAATGTAATGCTAAAAGTTGAACCGCGTGTCATAAAAAGGTATAGAACGAGTGACGAAAAAGATAACATTGAATTTTGTTTCGATTCACAAATAAATTGGTTTGCTTCATTTATATATAAGTCTTATATAAAATAAATATTTTTTTTTCTCAACTTTTTAGTGTGATTCCGTTTTTGTGTCTCACTTTTGTGTCATTCGGTACCGAATTTTAAACGAGCCAACGCAACTTTTTAAGATCCAATAAGTTTATATAATATTTAACTATATTAAAGTTCAACTTTGTAAAAGGAAAAACTAGAACAATAGCAAATTCTAAAAATAACGATGAAAAAGAAAAACAGATCTAAAAGGTTTCAATTAAAAAAAAAAGGACGGAACGTAAATTAAAAAAAGAAAACCATTAACAACGAAAGGACACCTATATTAATCTAGAAAAGCGGTGAGAAAAGCAAACAAACGCGCGACAGGTCCAAAACGAATTGTCATCGCGCGACGAGACATGCCAAGAACATTATCCGCAACAGTTCTCGAATGTTTGCGTTATATCGACGCGAGTAAGCCAGGTTGTATATTCCATTTAACAAACAGACGTCCGTCAAAGTGACAGGCCAATCGGCGCCTCGGCCAATACACTTTTTTCCCCTGTATACCGTTGGTAAGGCTGCCTAATACCTCCGGCGCCTATACACAGCCTCGCTAACTCGATAATTGCGCTTGGCGCTCTCAAAGCCCCTCGCAAAGACTCGCACCGTGGAATTTTTCCAAAAGGCAAAAGTCCACCGTGTCGCAGCTGAAATATTCCGCTCGCGCACAAATATGTACATCGACTCTCGCTCTCGGCTAAATAGACACATAAAAATAATTGCGAGTTACGCTCGTATAATTTTCTTACACTCGCAGCGGCGGCGACTGGTTTTCCGAAGGAAAGCGAAACCTGCTGCCCCTATCCTCTCTCTCTCTCTCTCTCTCTCTTATACTCTCGCGACATCGAGGTATCTTTGTTTTTCCCCTCTCGCGCGCCCGCGGACCTAAGTGGCAACAATTCATATTTCGTTAATGCACTAAACGTCGGTAGGAAAGTAAGCGAGGACTTTCTCCGCGGCTGCACCAGCAGTACCACTAGCAGATGCTAATTCGAATGATGTTTGCTTTGACAGTCGGTGGAGACTCGCGCGAGCGCGTAAGATTGTAAATCATCGCCTTAAGAGCGATTACGCGTGTGCACTGGCAGCTTCGTTGTATAATTTATGTACAGGGGAGGCCTGATTTTTTTTTTTTTTTTTTTTTTTTATTCGCTCGATTCCCGCGCGCGGATGATTGAATGCAATATACGCGTTTGGGGCCCAATTAGTTAATAGGCCACGGAGCTATTAGAGTGTGGTGCGTTAGGTAACGGAGCTAATTTCTGTATGACTAATTATCGAAAGTAAGTATCGAGTCGATCCGGCGTAGAGTTTCAAGTGTCTATATATGCAAGTCCGCGAGGAGAGAGAAAGAGAGATAGATATTTCATCGATTTTTAAAGCTGCCCCACTTTCCCGCCTCTTTTTATTAGTTTCCTCTTTCCTCGCGGGAAATTTGTATATATATTGTTGCAATTATTCCGATATCTCGAATTAATAATATAAATCGTTCGTCTATAAAGCTTTTTCTCTCCTCTTTTAGTCGAGCGCTCCGCCGCAACAATTTCTTTCACAATGTCAAAGCTATAGAGCTGCGCGGCCCAGCAGTGAAAAGCGGAATTTTTCCGAAACGATCGGGTCGTATACTAAAAGTTTTTCTCTCTCTCGGCTCTCTCGCTATATATACAGTATAATGTCTAGTTTGAATAGTTTAATAGTCGTCCGCGAGGCCGAAAAGAACGAAAAGAAAAAAAAACAGAACAGCCACGCCGAGACAGAACGGCAGGAATGGAATTTTCGTTTTTCTGCTCTCGCGCGCGGTTAAACACTGTCGAGCTGTGCAAAAATCGTTCTCCCTGTCCGATGTCTATGCGTTTATGAAAAGTCTGCTTATCGTGTATATACGAATAGATGTACACTTCCGCGTTTTGCGCCGTATAAGGTAGTTGTGCACATTACTCTCCAAAGTCATAAATAAATAATTGCGTAAAGTGAATTCGTTTGGTGGACGACATATTAGGAGACCTTAAAATATATATTCGTAATTGCGGTGAAATACTGTTGGAAAAGAGTCAGACGTTGTAAAATGCACCGAAATAATTAAACTTATCAGGATATCTAAGTAAATTTGAGTGGATATACTTATAACTATTTACGACGGAACGAGAAAAGAAATCCTTTTTCAATGAGGAAACAGATTATAAATAGCTGCAATTTACTTACAGTATTTTGAGTAATTGTATTACCTTAGCTTCTATACTTGTTGTACTCGAGTCAGTTAATTTCTACTCTATTACGCGAGAAATCTTTAAGATTTTATTTATAGTCTTACTGCACAAATATAAAAGATTTGAAAAAGAAACTCCGATTTTTCCCATATCCAGCCGATAAACCTTTATATACAATTTGTACAAACGAAAAATCGAGCTTAACGGTAAAACCCCCCGATTAACTCCCCAAATTCTATTAAATAATCCAATCTTCTTCCAATCTACAAGAATTAAAATCCTTCGTCACAAGCAGCAGCAACAGCAGTACAGACGCGTACACAGACGCTGCTTCTTTTCCCCGATATCTACACCGCGAGCGCAGAGAGCGCGTATAGCCGTGAAATTAAGGCGTAATGGGCATAAAGTCGGAAAGTAAAGCGGGGGTGGGAGGCCGCGGCCGGAGAGAAAACACACATGTATAAGAAAAGTAGAGAAGGTTTCCGTGAGAACAGAGGCTCGCTTTTCTCGCGCCTGCGGTTCACGGGAACGCAGCTGCTGCCGCGCTCGCGCGTCATCACGGCAACCAACAAAAAAAAAACGCATACGAGAATCAGCTACCAATGTGTATGTAGGCGTTGACACACTAATAGATTGGGAAAGTTGTCAAAACATTGTTTGTACTGTGTTGCGCCTCGGTCGGTCGCGTTCGCGCCTGTGATGCGCGCGGTGTATAAATATAAGTGCAATACGAGCGCGCGGTTGGGGACGCGATCCCGATGCACCTTCGAAATAGACGTACATACATATAGTGAGCGAAAGAGAGAGGGAGACACGAATATACGTGTACGTGCGCATTGTGACATCATTAGAGTGTAGCGAAGGATTGAAATCGTGACTCGGCGGGCAGAGGCGCGCGCGCACTTTGTTACTTTTACTTTTTGCCCTTTTTCCATTTTCGCGAATGACGCGCGATTATCGCATTCTTGTAGTATCAATTTGAAAATGCTCGTGTATTGGATTTTCATCGCGAATGCGAATTTTATACACACGAAGCTGTATGGCTTTGAATTTTTCGTTTTCTTTCTAGCGGAGCTTGGAATTGGCGGAGTTATAAACAAATGATTATTAGCGGTGGGCAGAGCGCGAAAATAGAACGGGGATAGTTTCAAAATAAGCTGCTTGTCAACTACGTTTATTTCTATCGCACACGACACTATAGCTACGATAGTTATATATACAAAGTTAATCCAATAAATGTATATACATATATATTACGCTGAGTAGTTATTAACAGTCCGTTTCAGCTCGTGCTAATAAACTTATCCGCGCATTGAACCTTTCCTTCCTATATTTAAGTAAACACAATTTTATCGGTTAAAATTGAAATATAGCCGTTACATAAAAGCCAATCGTTCCATTCACGGCGGCGGCGGCGGCGCGGGGCTTACATCACCGTGAGCTCGCGAGCGCGATCGCGGCTTTTCATCCTACAACTTGAAAAGTTTCGCGAACTAGTAAATCCAGCTGAGCGCGGCGGCAGCGGCGGCGGCGGCGGCTGCACTATGCAGTTTTAGACGAGTATAGAATGTCAACTATTATGCGATTCCATTTGATTCGAGTATTAAACAATTTACCTCGATCGCTTCAACAATTAATTAACCTGCTGCATATACAAACATATATATATATATACGTGTTTAATATATATATATATATATACGTGTTTAATTAAATCCGGCGAGCGTGGGGAATTTCTGTAATTGGGATTCTATGAATTCAAAAATAGATCCTTAATACTCGTTATTTCGGTTCGTTACGCGGACTGTAGTGGGGATTGTTAGAAAAAACTACATATCAGCGTCTCGTAAATTTTACGGTATTTCTGGCTAAATTCGCCAGAAAAACTATACATACTGACTTTATGTGTATTTTCATAATTTTGGATTGCAGTGCATAAATTTTGTGCCAAAGCACAACTCGCCAGTAACGCGTGTATATAAATTTGCGCTTTTATTCGTTTCATTTAGTCCATAGCCAATCGTAAACATTACGTATAACAAAATATATAAAATAAAGGACGTTGTAGTGAAACGCAACGATAAAGCCAATGTGGCAATAAAGCGGGTGTAATTATGATTGTAATTTCTATAATAAATCGTTCAGTGAACTTTAACGCTAATATTTCATAAGGACACTTTTGTAGAAGGATTGATTAAATTTAAATCCAATCACGATTGTACAAAACAAATCTCTTTCATACAACACTCGAAGCCAATCGATACTCGAAAGTCAACCGTCCGCGCACCAAAACAAACTTGCCTGCACTCCAGTTTTAGTGCAGTCTCCACAATGACAGCCTCATTACCGAAACTCGTTAAAGGCTCTCCGCAACCAAATAAAACACACCTGCGGTTGTCTAGGTGCACGTGCAAGTGACGCGTCGCGCGGGGTGTAGAAGAAGCTTTGGAAAGGCGTTTTGGCATGAGTCGCGCGCTGATCGTTTGGAAGAGAGATGGATGCGCGCGCGCGCGGCGCCGCAAATAGCATGAGCGACACGTGTAAATAGATCGGGTGCAGCAAAAGCGCGAGGACTGACCTCGCGAGAACACACGGGGAAGCCAAAGGGGGCAACTTATATACAAACTTTCTTCGCGCACTTGGGACATTGAGGCTTTCTCTCGTTTGTATTATTACAGAGCGAACATCCGGTACATTACACGCGGTATATCGCGCTCTCCTTTTTTTTTATACGCCTATACTCTCGAGGAATCTTCGAATTCGGGTATAACGAGAGAAGCGCGCGGATCGTCGAGTTGGCTCACGGGAAAGGAAGCTCTTTAACGGCCGCTCGTTATACGCCCCTCAACGATATCCGTATAAACCGCAGGAACTGAAAGCTCCCGAGCGCGAACGAGAAATATAAAAGAAGCGAACATCGCAGGGTCCGCGATTCGCGTTTACCCGCTGCAGATGTAATAAAAGAACTCGGTGAGTACATGTATACTCTCTCGGGTGTATATAAGACGAAAGCATTCCTCTTAACCGTAAATATTCCTCGTATACAAGAGTACGAATGATAGAAATTATCGACAGAGGCAAAAACCGTAAGCGACAAATCACCGGTTATCGCATCGGCGCATCATAATGAGCGCGTCTCTCTCTCTCTCTCTCTCTCTCTCTCTCTCTCAGTCAGTCGCGCTCGTGCACGGATGCAGTGGGATTGGCTGGCGAGTCGCCAGTTGTGCCCCTCTCGCGCGACACGTTTATACGCGCTAAAAATAAAAAATAAAACGAGCGTATAGCCGTAGCGGTCGGCGTGCAATGCCGATAGCGGCCGTAATAAGATATCCCTCTGATGCTGCAGCAGGCGCGAAGAGGAGCGGATGGGGAGAGTTCGCGAGCGCGCGCAAGAGAGAGAGAGAGAAACGGACACAGGAAACGGATAAAAGAGAGACAAAGTTTGGAATTTCGCGCTGAAAAGACGAGCGAGGCCGCAGCATCGCAGGTTTTTTACGAGGGAAGTCGGGTATCCGGTTGCAGCTTGTGCGCGAAATATGCGAGCGCGATGCCAGGTGTTACCGAAATGGACCGGTGCACGTCCCGCGGTGGATTCCTTATCGCCGCGGAGTGCGATATTATACGATTTCAGCGGTATATTGTATATCGTTGCGAGCTTAACTGTCTTACCGGATGACACATTTTGCTCTCGGCTAAAGCCGCACGATCGCGTTTGGACATGCACCGAAGCCCATCGCGTCTAATATCTGCGGAAGACAGACTCTCGTAGAACAAAAAATAACTCATTCCGACAGAAGCAACTAAAATCAGCTTTCCCTACTCCTTTAGTGATAAAGTGATATTTCGTGCATGTAATTTTGGCAGATGTATTATAGAGTCATTTCCGCAGATAAATAGCCTGAAAACTGATATATATATATATAATGAAGCTGCAAGCGAAGCAGTTTTGGACTGCACAACAAAATCTACCCTTGGTGCGGTATATATAATATCTTTGCGCGCGCGCGCGGCGAGTTACCCAAGCCCATCATTAATTCCCATGACGAAGCGCTTAGCCAGCACGAAAATAAAGCCTGACTATAACGCTCGCGCTACTGGCGGCCGGTCGAGCTGACACCCGCCGCCGCCGCCGCCTCTGTCGCATAGGTTTCGAGTTCGCTTCGTCCGAACGAGGTTGCATCCTCGAATTCCGCGCCGATTTTGCTGACGTTAGCCGCCCCCTCTGATGTGCGAGTGCAACAAGTGGCGTTTTAGCTTTTACGCTGCCGATGCGCGAGCGCGTGTGTGTCTCTCTACCGTTGGGTATGCGACGTTGCCGCCGAGTTGACGTTAAGATGACGTTGATGTAGTGCACGAGGAGAAGTTAAGAGTGGCCTTATCGGTGCAGCAGACTTTCGGAAGATCTGTTCCGAGTTTGTATGTATTAGAAGCTAAGCTTGGAGCTGGTGCAGATAAAAGCTCGTACGACCTCGTTTTCGCTTCACTGTAAGCTCGGACCGATCGATGCGTGCAGTTTATTATGAGAGCTGACAAGTGCCTCGTTTCTCTCTCTCTTTCTGTGTGTGTATATATCAAGTGCGAAGGTCTCGCGACGCGCGCGAGTATTTCTTTTCTTTTTATCAACGGATAGATAAGGCCGGACTTTAAGCTCGACTAGACGAGCTCGCATTGACTGTCTCGAATGTAAATTATACAAAGTTATAGTCACAACCTACTTAGAGTTCCATTCAATATTGTCGCGAGTGTATTGTATATGCACTTGTTTTTGTCGTTTGAATCTTCTTTCGTGGACTGACAGGTCTGATTAGCTATTCAAATTTTGCACGCTAATTAATTTTGAGTTAATTAATGAGGATGTCATCTTTTTTTTTTCACTTTCACTCGTTACTATTCACTAGCTAATTTGAATTTAATTTTTTTTTCTTCCTTCTTTCTTTTCGAATAAATGCAAAATCTTTTATCTAATTAGTGTGTAAAAATGATTATACATATATATGTATAAATATTGTGATTATAACGACAGGATTTTATGCCACGCATTGTAGATAATTATTTTTATTGAAGTTTTTCTCACAATCACACACGCACACAACGAAGTCCCGCAAGCTCGATGCAATGCATCACGGAATTCAAGTGCAAGCTCTCGAACCTGATGATCGCAAAGGTACACACGATACAATGGGGAAAAGTCAGATATATAGACGTCATGACGCGCACGCAAATTGTAGCTTTCAATGCATCCTCATCAATCGGTAAATTCAACGAGCCGAATAAACATCCACTATTAAGCTCGCTTTGTGTACATACACAGGCAGCGAGAGAGAGAGAGAGAGAGAGAGAGTGAGTGAGTGAGTGAAATACACACACGCACACCGAGGTATACACAATGACGAGTAGCACTTGCGAAAACACACGTTTTATCGCTGGTAATTAATACATGCGCGCGTTGGGCGAGCGAGAAGCGTCAGGGAGGAGGAGGAGGAGAAGGAGGTTGCGTAATGACGCGCGCGCGGGGAAGGTTAATCCGACACGTGGCTTTCGGAAACCGCTGCACGCTTAGCCAGCCGCAAGAGGAGGCCTTCTCGAGTGACTCTGTATGTACGATTCGTCTATGCGTTCGCGGCTAAGCTCATGCGCGGACGCAATAAAAATGTGTCGGGCCGCTTTCGTCCGCGATTCTATAGCATCGATGCCACTTCTCCTTATCTATACGTATTGGTCGCGATAATGCAGTGTCGCTAAAACCATTTCCGTTATTATCCAAAATCTATAGTGTCTATCGCCCCTCTTGCTTTCTTCGATTATAGAGAGCAAATATTTTTATCGATATTGTCAAACAACATTCTCGAATCATCATCGAGCATTTACATATATACCTATGATACGTAGATGTACAATCTCGGCGAGGCTGCCAACTTACAAGCGCGCGCATCTACAGACACTTAAGCTACTACATAGATAAGCGATAAACACGCGTACGATACATCATGTTTTTGTTCGCAGCCCGTCAGCAGCCACGCAGCATCTCTCGACTCCGCAGCTCTAAGTAAAATTATCCGCGACTACCGATCTATACATATAGACGGAGTAAAAATCAAGCATATATATACATATATATCCGGGAGGTGAGGGCGAAGAAGAGACGCACATGAGAAAGTCTGGCCGAGGCATCATGCGCCACGAGTCGCGCAACACGCGCACCACCGCCGCAGATCGGTGCAGTGGACCACCACCGGACATCGTCCGCTACTAGTACCGATGCCGCAGTAGTGCAGCGGATTCATCAGCGTAATCGCGCGATCGGCTGCAGCGCCGGCAACAGTGACTCTTTCCTCGATAGACTAGTCGGAAGATTCAGTCGCACCAGGAAACGACTGGTCAAGCCACCTCTACTTCATCGCAATACCGCAGCAGCTAACGCTCCCGATTCAGGTAAGACACCTCCGCGGCCTATATAGTTTCGGTTGATCTCTTATTCCTATATATATATATATATAGGAATGAATTTCCGGATGATTAATGATAATTTTCCACTCGGATATTATTACGTGCGCGTTTGTGCAAACGAATGAAGTCGAGCCGTGTGGATATATAAGTGTGTGTTTTCACGATGTGAGATACTTTTTTTTTATTGGCACGATCTTCGATTATTATTTACACAACATGTGCACATGTATGCAAACCGTGGGCAACTGCATCAACAGTTTGCTTGTTTTCGCTTCGCTATATACACACATTATTCATATTATTATACCTCATCTTCGTCTGTATATATTGAAAAACAGTATATATACAGCATAGTGTATTCCTGGTAAAATAATGGGATAGCTGGATTTGCGGTCGCGACAAAGTCATACAGCTAATATTAATCGCTCGCGGAATTCAACGGAAGGTCGGACACTCGGTCAGAAGCGAGAAAAAGTCACGTTCGCCGATAAGACTTGGACGAGGAGCTAATAAGCTTAGGTTGACCGCGCATCTCACTCTCTGTCCCATCAGAAGGCTCGGAGGGCCGTATCAAGAGGTTCGAGGGAGAGCAGAGTATCGAGAGCCCCGTAGCAGCACCGAGGCGCAAGAAGCGTAGATCGGAGGCAGTCTGCAAGGCCAAGTGCTCGCCAGAGCCCGAGGATCGTTCGCCGTCGCGATGCCTACTTGCGCACTCGGCAGCCGTAGCAGCAGCAGCAGTGGCAGTGGCAGCGGCAGCGGTAACAACGTCAACGACGACGACGTCGCAGCAGCGGCAGCCTCTAAGCCGCAGCCCGACGAGGACCTTGTCGACAACTGGTGGGGCGTCGAGCAGCTTGGACGATAAGCGGCTGCAACCAGCTCCAAAGCCACGCGCCGAACTACTCGCTATCGGCGAGACGCGTTATCCGCAGCTGCAGCTACAGCAGCTACAACAGCCGAGAGCTTTGGAGGGCGGCCCCAGGATGAACTCCAGTACCGTCAAGATGGCTGCGAGATTCGTCAGATTGAGAGAGAGGATGATACTCTGCCTCGCTGGATTCGCCATAGTCTTTACCCTGCTCCTCGTGATGGATCTGCAGCTAGATCTTGGCTACAGCGGACATCATCTGCTGCCCAGCCACGGTAGGGTCAGAATGGCCGAGGATCCGCAGCGCGACACGGTCTACAACAATTTCAGGTGAGTGCGCCAAGCATCCTTCCAAATTCCTATAGATGGCTTTAGATTCCGTGCTTTGTTCACTGGGACTGCTCGACTATTACGTACTATTGTACATTTGTATCGTTGTTATATATGCCATCGATCAAAACGCGTTTCACAAGTCTCTTTCTGTATACGATAAAAGGAGTTTAGATTCCGAGACCAAGACATTGGAAGACATTGGTTCTCGAACAAATGGTATATTGAATTCGGTAGAGTAGAATTTTAACGTATATAGTATAATACCGGTATGCGCTGCCGGCGCGAGTCACATTGCCGAGGTGCACAAACCTCTTAATAACACAGTCGGTAGAGCAGCCTCGCAAAGTCAGCAGTTCCCCAAAGACACAAGCGACGCACGAGCGAATGAATGTTTGTTAGCTTAACGTTATATTGCACGCACAGGCGAAAGTTCCTGCAGCGACTGAACGCCAGTAAGGAATTGGCCTCGGGTTCGGGACCCGAGCCCACGAGCATAGCCGAGGCAGGTGGTACCGAGGTGTCCAAGAGTCCCGGTAGAGCAGCACTCGCAGCCACCACCACGACCGGTCAACCCCACGAGGACTTTTCCGATCTGGCCGATTACGTGGAGAAGGGCGAGAGCGTCTCCGTGGACGAGGGGGTGGTGCGCATAAGCGGCGAGGACGAAACCGACAATCCCTCGATCGGCGAGGTCAAACATCTCAAACTTGGGTGAGTGCTACACGACGATATGTTTCTGGGGGTGTGTAAGGTGGCCTTGCGGTAGCGCTCGCAACGACGCGCGGTTGGGCGTAATTGCGCGCGTATCGTAGGAGAGAGAGAGAGAGAGAGCGGCGCCAAGTCGAGCCAGACTCGGCACGGTGCACCAGTCCCGCCTCTAATATTCTTCTCGAGACACCGCAGACACGGTCGAGAATGATCGTTGCGAGAGATCCTCGACTATTTTTCTTTCTCGCCCGAATTCCTCCGCCGTGCGTGCGTTATTAGTGCAGCTAAAATCTAATTTAGTTTGTAATGCACCGCATATGGCGTCATGCGAATGTATATATATATTGGGTAACAGTGGGGAGGAGCATATCGCGTAATGCGCGCTGCGCTATGTAAGCTTGTATATGTACACAAAACTTTCGAATCTCTTTTAGAACATTATAATTAGCCCGGACTGCTGGCGGCAATTATTATTGTTGTACAAACGCGACTTCGCTGCTGCTGCCGAAGGTTTCAACTTTCTTATATAGTAGTGTCCTCGCGACTCCCTGCTATAGAGTAAAGAGAGAGAGAACAATTTTTAATCTGCGCAGTCGATGAATTTGGTTTAGCGCGAGGAACTTCCGCATCGGTATTCGATGCTTATTACGCTCCGCAGGTACACGTGTACATATCGAGAATTGTGCGCGCCTCTTTTTGTTTTTATTTCTCTTCTTCAATAAGCTTCGCGTCGCACGACTAACGTCAAACTCGGTGGTAAGCTATTATTCTCCGTGTTGCCTATGTATAACTGCAGCGTTTCCCGGTCGCGCGCGTAAACGCTATACGATTGGTATCGTATAGCGTTTACGGATACGATATACGTATAGGATCGGTTCTTCCGGTGTGGCTTGTGTTTGCGGCACGATCTATCTTTGTACCTCTCGGGCCTCTCGCCGCACGTAATATCCTTTGAATTCGTAACGCGTAATACACTGGTTATCGAGTGTTCAATGCCGCGGATTATCGACGCAGCCTCTTCCAAGCTTACGGCACATATGTACTACGAGCTTCTCTCGAAGATTACAGATGTTTACCACTGACCGCGCGATAACGATCGTTGCGACGCGTATCGCCGGCCGCGCCTTTTCGGAATTTTCATCGCGACCCGAGCCATGCGTGGATTTGCTCGCCGCTTAATCTATGTATAAGTATGAGACGCAGTGAAAGTCGAAAAAGAATTTTTCGCGAATAAGCGAGTTTGCCGCGAGCGCTTGTATACTTGCACACACGCTCCGCTTCGACAAGAGCTCTGCAAAGCGAATTTGGGGAGGCGTATACGTTAAGCGCTCTCGGCGCGCGGAGGCCTAAACTGTCAACTCTGCATCGCGGAGCTGCGGCACGGGAGAAAGAGAGAGAGAGAGAGAGAGAGAGAGAGAGAGAGAGGCGATAGCGGGTGACGCAGTAGTGGAGCGATTATATTGAGCAACGGCGAAAGTCTAGAATCTTCGGGCGGCTCGTTTTTCGGTGAGAAATTACACCCGAGCAAATAAAAATGTCGTTTATAGAGTCGTTTCTTCTCTCTCTCTCTCTTTCTCTCCCTCGCGGTTCGGTGGAAAGGTGCCGCCGTCATCTCTCGTCGGTGCGTCGCGAGCGGAACGGCGAACTCCGATGGTGAAACTGTATTGGCGCTTCTGGAGGCGAGTGAATGTCTCTCTCTCTCTCTCTCGAAGCGTGTAAACGCCGTGTCTCGGGGGGGTAATTGCGTTTGGGGGAAAAAAGAAAATGGCCAGAGGAATTTTTCCGAGTCTATATATATACGTATGCATACACACAGCGCAAGAGGCGATGTTCGATGAATTAAAATGAATTGTTCGCGTATATATAGCCGATCGCATAATTGCCGCATAGTATTGTTGCTCCGAATAATCAATGAGCTACTCTCACGCGCACGCGGCCGATGAATCACGCGAGGTTTAACCGACTAGCTCCTATATACTATGTATATATATACGTGCAACCTAGAAAACTCTCTGAGGAATTATATGTGTAATACGCACGCCGACGTTTCCTTATTCTCGTTAATAATTTTCTATTTAGAATATGGGAGTTTATATGTGCCGCTAGCGGCGAACTTTTCTCCCGTAACCGTTACGCCGCGACTCTGTATATATTCCCCTGCATAGTTTTTTTTTCCCCCTCCCTCTTTTCATTATTTATGCCCTCTTCTCGCGCGCTGTACATTATACGCGATTATAAAAACTCCCAGGCGCTTTTGCGCAAAAGCGATAAATTTCGCTACTGACTTATAGTTCTTTCGAACAACAAAAAGAAAAAAAAAAGAAAAAAAAGAAAAAATAAACGAAAAATGTAAAGTTTGGTGCGTGCGTCGGATACGGTCAATCGGTATATAAAGTCAGCCGGCGAATAACGAGGAATATCCAGAAAAGATTGTGCCACGTCGCGGCAGTGTATAAAAAAGCTATAAAACGTTACAGGGAGATTACGATTTTGTCGGCGCATTGTCAAACCGTTGCGCAATTTACGCCAATACGAGTAGCCGCGCTGTTAAACACGATATATAGACTTTGCGTGAGACCATCCATTATACGGGATACTTATCGGACGTTTTTGCCTCTGTGCAGCCGGAGTCTTATTCGTAAATCGATAATTCCATACTAATTTGCTGCACTTTATGGCCATATAATGTTAAGTACAATGTAAGCGCTCAATGTTCCTGGAAATTTTAAGAAGAGGTATAATCCCACCATCGCAGATGTGACGTTTTCGATGAAGAAAAAACCGAGCATTGAAAAACAATTATTACTTTTGCAATTGTAGAAGAGACCATATAATTCTACAGTTAAAAATTCATCGATTCATTAAAAACAAAAAGGCAATAATATATTCATTACTTGAAAATTCCGTAGCTTTATCTCTAACGGAGTATTAAAACGAGTGAATAAACCTGGCCATAATTCAAAATACACATGAACTGTCGAAATCCATGCATCACATGCAGGCAGTAACAGCCCTGTATATCTTCAATTTAATCGTCGCGAATAAACGTTTCGTAAAAAGTGTTATTGTTCGCGAGATCGTCTATAATAGAGCCGCGAGAGCATATCATATATCGCTTACATACATCACGCGAAGCAGCAGCAGAGGAGCGCAGGTTCCTTTTACTCGGTGTACACTCAACCTATCTACGCGTGCAGGAGGCGGTGATTTAATTGCTGGGCTCGGAAGCGCGCGCGCGATCATCATGGCGTTCGCTCTAATTAGCTCGAGAGCGTATTGAGTTGCTTCCGGCGCGAAATCGAACCGCTCCTCATCCCATAATATATATTATATGTCACACGCACACACTATATTCGCGTAGTAGGTATACGGAGTGTCCCTCACGCGCGGGTATAAAAGCGATTATCGGAGTATTTCGCGCGAGACCGATGGAGCTGCTGTGTGTTTTTTTTTTCTTCTCTCTATCGCTGTCGCGTCCAGTGTTTGCGTGGGAGACGGGACGGGACGCCAGTGGCAGCTGCTGCGGAGAAAAGAGATTTTCGCTACACTTTTCTCTCGCACGCGCGGCCCGAGAAACTTGAAGAGTTTTACAGAGCAGAACATGGATATATATATATATGTGTGTGTGTGTGTGTGTATGACGGCTATGTCTCTAGCAGTGGGTATTTATCGTTCGTTGGAGATCCGCGCGAGGATAAGGAAAAGAAATGACGAGACGTTTTCATATTGCTTATGATGGGGCCAGCTGATGGCTATGCACCGAGTTATACAATACTCGCGGAGGCGCGTGATTTCCTCTATCTAATTTCCTTGCCGATTGATTTTGCCTCCTGCGCGCGGAGATTATTATTCCTGTAAACGCCCGAGAGAGCGAGAAAAACACCATTCGGCCGCAACAAATATACGCGCTTACGATATTGGATACACCTTGGATTTGCGTTGCCGGATGAGTTCTGTTATAAAGTCGCGACTGTAATGTATATTATTAATCTCTTCTTCTCCAGCGCGAGAGCTGGCATTTCTTTTACATCGATTGCCAGCTGAACCGATGATATTCCATATCTTCGGTCTGCTTTTTTTAATCTCCGATAGTAATATTTTCATACTCGGCATCGTTCCTCTATAATAGTCGATATCGCAAGATTTTCCAGTACACTATCATCGGAACAGTCCTAAGCAAATGCGATGGCACAGAAACACGAAAAATCCTGTGCATTCGCATATATGAAATAAAAACAGCTCGATATACACACACACAAGGTCTTTCCGTCCCGTTATATTTGCGAAACTCGACGGTGCATGCCTGAGTACTGCACCAGACGGCAAAAAAGTCGTTTCGCCTCCCGCTAATTAATCGAAGCTGTACCGCACACACACACACACACACACACACACACAGGTGTGTAGACGCGTTGAAAGCTTTCAATTTTCCGTACCTTACGAAATGTTCAGCCTGGTACACGTTAATAACAATTTGCGCGCGTGTATGTGTCCGCAGAAAGAACGGCACGCTGCTGGAGATGTTCCACATGCAGATACGCAAACGGGAGCTGTACCCGAGTGGTTCGAGGTTAGTCGAGGATCTACTGGAGTTTATGGCCACTCAGCCTATCGTCCATGCCTGTAAGTTTACCCTATATGTACCTATATATACATCACTGTAGACGATGCGGTGGGTCTTTGCGAAAGAATTATAATCGCGAATGTTTTGACAGCGGAGAAGTCCGGAGGCACGCAGATCAAGCTCGTCATGGACTATCCCAACAAGATCCAGTCGCTCTTCAAACCCATGAGGTAAGGACACCTCTATATATATATATATATATATGTATAGTTTATCGACAGCTCGAAAGAGTGGAGGAGTTATAATGCTTTTAATGATTATACCAGGGGGGGGGGGGTATATATCTCGATGCATAAAAGTGGAAGAGAGCCGCAGCTATTATACGATAGCAGAAACGGCGGCTTTTTGTTACTCTCCTCGATTCGTTTAATATCTCTTCTCTCGCGCTCACTCTGTCTTTCAGCGAGTCGTTTTTATTCGATATCCGTCATCCCATGCCACTTTCCGGCACTTTCTATTCTCGACGAATGCGCGCATTAATTAGACTCTCTTCCGACCGATTATACGAATATTGCATGATGGATTTGACTTATTTTTCTATTTTCTTTTTTTTTTCTTTTCAAACAAACGCTGCAATCATGTCGTATTACAGAAAAGACCTCCGATATACACATAATTTTCTATAATCTCTATACATTTATAGGTATATATACTTTCCATTGAGCTTTTTTGCTTCCTATATACAATTCCAAGAATAGTTAAAAGAGCGAGTTGAACGTCGGTACCAGTGCGACTTGTCGCGCCTACAAGCAGCAACACAAGTATAAACTCCGCGGCAATAGGAGGAGGAGAGCATAGTACGCGCGAGCGATTAGCATAACGAGCGTATAATGAAAACAATGCAGCGCTCGGGGGTCCGTGAAAGCAGTGGAGCAGCAGCAGCGGCAGCAGCGGCAGCAGCCAACGCCACTACTGCGATCCTCTACTACTATAATACACACGCGATCGGATCTCGGTACTATGGAAGCCGGGAAAGTTCCGTATATCGAGGGCCGCCGCCGCCGCGGCTGACAATTAATCCGTTAACGGCGCGTCGCTTGCAGACCTCTGCGCAGAGCCTATAACGGTATGCAATTCCGCGCGAGCGCGAGCGTGTGGCTTTTGTCTGCGGCGAGTCTGTTTTTGCACCGCCGCCACCGACGCGTGCACGCGCCACTTTTATTATATGCTTATATGTAGAGCTGCTGCTTGTTTCGCCGGATTGATAAACGTATCCGACTTCCGCCTATATCTTCCGATCCAAGAAAAATACTGCCGAGATTTTTTCCTTTCTTGGAATATTTGTATATATATATATAAGGGTATCGGGGATTGGAACGTTATGTAAAGCTAAGATATTGTACGTATTCGTAAAATATAGCGTGGGTTGTTGCGCAGATTGCGTGGATGTGGCAGTTGTCGAGCGATGAAAGAATAATGGAAGCGGATGGATAAACGTAGCGTTGACCGAAGAAAGTTTCATTATCATAAATAAATTTAGGGATTTGTTTTAGTATGGATTAAGGGACTCGTGCGATAGTAGATAACCCGATAACAGATAATGTATTCATGGATAACCTTACCGATAACTGCTAATAATACACTGGGAATGGAATTTCTTAAATGCCATGGAGGCTTCTTTGCCGAGTACCTATACACTAATAATGAAATTATTAATTCGATTCAAACAAATAATGTGTTTGATTAATTCTTTGAATGGAATAAACTATTTTTCTCTCATCGGACTTCATTGAATCTAACAGCTCGTATCTTAAATAATTCGTGCATACAAAAAAGAATTCTACTTTTGAATAAGTATTTACCCGAATACATCTATTTAAATGAATTAGTACAGAAAATCATATATTTTGTGTATTCAAAGTCTTGATTAAAAAGTTCTTCAAATGGATGATAAATATTTTCAAGTGTAATGTAATTGGGTTTTAACTCAATGTTAGAGTGCTTTATATAATCTAAAATAATTAGTATGCAAATAGAATTAAATAAATATCCATTCAAAATTGGGTTATTTTTCAATTTAAACAACATAATCGATGTCAGTTAAAAAATTTAATATGTAGAAAATAATAAACGTATACGTATACAGATATATTACAAGTCTCATTACAACTGGCCATATCCAGTACATAAAAAACCTCCTTTTCCAGTACACAGTCCCGGTAAAAAGAAAAAGAAATAAAAAGGTAAACAGCTGCATTTAGCGCGTATACTCGCGGTCGAAGCAGCACATACGAAAAATCATCCGCGCTATACGACGTGACATAAGAAGCCTGTCGAAGTGAACCGCGGCGATACGACACACCGCACACACACTCGCTGATCGTCGTCGTAGTCGTCGTCGGAGCTCGCGGGAGATGCAGTATTGACCGTGAACTCGAGGCGCTCACGTCCATCCTCGGTCTATAACCAGCGAGAGGAGAACGGCTGGTGCCTGCACTCGCAGCCGCGGCTTATGTAATTGCCCTCGTAATCGGTAATCGTTCGCATGGGCTGCGGCACTGGAGCTTTCGCCATCGCTCGCTAACTCCAGACGCGGTATGGACTCGGAGGACATGCTTGGCATACCTGCAGCCGAACGCGCGCGTCGAGCGGCTTACACACCGCCTGAACCGCTGCTTCTAGCTTCTTCGTCTCCTCTCCCGTGTACATATATACTCTACCTTTTTTGGCTGCTCGCGCAGACTTGGATATCTCTGCAGTACGCACTTTTTTGGGGTTGGTTTAGTTTTTCTTTCGTGTATGCGGCCAACGGGTTTTACCGGTTATCTTTTCGCCTATACTCTTATAATCCTATATATATATATATATATATATAGAAATGCCGTTGCTGTTGGAGAACACGTGCGAACGTCTGGTTGTATATAATAGGGGAATACATTATCGTTAATTCACCGGCTATACGAGCTGACGATCATATTTCTTCTCGGCTCGCGCGCCTACGATAGCCATTGGTAATTGAGAGAGAGAGAGAGAGAGAGAGAGAGAGAGAGAGTGTGAAAAAAATAGAACGAGCAGTTATAAAACGTATTTTTATTGGGCCGCACACGCAGGTTTCCACGAGAGCAGCAGACCCTGCCGAATCACTTTTACTTCACGGACTACGAGCGTCACAACGCCGAAATTGCAGCGTTCCACTTGGACAGGTGAGTCGCACTTTGATACACGCATCGTTTGAAATTCTTCCAGCTCAATATATACTATCCATATCTATCGTGCAAGTGAAAAGAAAAGTTTGGCCGATCTGCGATTGGTGAAGCGAGCGCGGCCGGCTGCGGCTATTTCTTTTATATAGCGGTCGCGCGCGATTTCAAAAGTTTGACTTTTGCATCGTGTATATATATATA